>PVIH01007328.1:0-101558 GCA_004025045.1 Sigmodon hispidus
TTTTTTTTTTTTTTTTTTTTTTTTTTTTTTTTTTTTTTTTTTTTTTTTTTTTTTTTTTTTGCCTTTGGGCAACCTATTCCTCATAATAGCTTTCCTTGTTCAATCTTAAATACAAGGGGAGGAGCATGGTCCTACTACAATTTGATATACCATGTTTTGTTGATAATCATGAAAGTCCTGTAGTGGAATTATGTGTTACATTTTAAGTAATTATCCTGTCTAGAAGTTTAAAAAAAAGCTGATTGGCTGAAGGCAGACAGGATGTATGAATGGGGCTACCAGACTAAGACAACTCTGGTATCAACTAAGAACAGAGACAGATGCCACAGATTTGACAGACCTGCCAGGAGATGCAGAGGAAATGCTGCTGAGAAAAGGTACTGAGCCACATGGCTAAACAAGATAAGAAAGATGAGTTAGTTTAAAACTAAGGAACTAGCAAGTTATATGCCTGAGGCTTAGTCCAATCAGAGTAAAATTAATATAATCCTGTGTGTAATTATTTGGGTCTCAGAAGCAATGGGGCTGCAAGTGGGTCCAAACCTCTGGTGTGGACCAGAAAGTCTAGCCAAGAAACTTCATACAACAAATGGTGCCCAACGTGGGCTATATTCACCTACATAAAACTTGAGAAAAAAATAAATACAGTTCTAGAGCTAAGAATCAGAGTAAAAAATAGCTACCAGGATTTGTGTCTCTCAAATGAGCCGTGGTACAGAGATGCCCTGCTGAGAAGTGTGGGCTTGAGTTGCAAAATAGTGGGCTTTTGGAGTGCAGCTAAGCTTCACCAGGGCCATTTCCCAAAGTTGCAGAGAAGATTCGGTATAAGAAACAAGCTACATATAGTGGAATTAAGATTTCTGTGTATAAGGACAAAAAGGAAACAGAATCAAAGATTGATTCTTAGTAGTGACAGCGTTTTCTTGGATCAGCTCTGTTTAATGGACGTGAGCAAAGGCACACATTTTTTTCACTGATGTTTCCTGATTCAGCCTTGGAGGCAAAACATTTGTGAGTCTTTTATGATGCTTTGCTGCCAAATATTTAAGTAGAGTTAATGAGCAGCAGACGACAGTGATTATATGGACGCTAAAATTCTCCAGAGTGGTAATTGTAGCTCCTACCAGTACCTTGACTAAAAAGCTAAACTCTATAAAGCTAGACTAGTAGCTTGGTGGAGCCTATCAACTGCTCTAGCATAGTCTTTAATCCTTAGCCATAACTTGGCAGATTAAAAATGTGGTCAGAAATAGAAAAAGTAACAAAAGGAGCTGGGTGTATTCACCCACCCTAGTGAAGCCTTTAATTCTTAACCAAACCTTGGCAGATTAAAGATGTGATCAAAACCAGAGAGAAATAGAGCTGCATGGGTCAACAACCCTAGCCAAGCAACAATGTGGTCAGAAAGAGAAAAGATAATGATGTACAGTAGAAGCAGATATTTAAAAAAATTGTAAATAGTTTAGGGTATGTTTTAAATATACATAGGCTTGAGAGAGAAAACAAAGTAAAAAGGATAGAGAAGGTCCTTAAAAAAGAAAATAGAATAAAAGAAATAGTAGTAATCTACACAAAGATGAAAAATATAAGGAGTGTCTGGATACTGTATGTTATTGTCTTGTCTTTAAGTTTTTTGATGAAAAGTGAAATATTTAAAGCTTCTAAAAGACACTTGATTATGAATGATGCTGGGATTAATTCAACATGTATATATTATAAATGAATTATCTTTTAAATTGAATTAAAAAGATATGGTACTTTGGGGAAAAGATTTTCATTTATTTATTCATTTATCCATCTATCTATTTATTTACTTTTTTCAGAAAATGAGAAGCTGTAGATTTATTTCAAGTTAAAGACAATAACATTTGATAGAGGGAGGCCCCCTGAAAAGTTCCTAATGGATATGAATGGCCCAGATGATTTAGAATTTCTAAGTACCTCTGTTGCAGTTTCCCCTGAATTCTGCATGCAAAACAATTTCAAGGAGACTGGCTGAGATGACTCAGTCTTACAGACTACTCCACCAAAGTCTTGTCCATAATCCTAAATTTTTCTTTAGATCGCCATGGGACTGCCATTGCCTCCATTCAGCAGGAAGTATCCTAGAGAACAACATTCCCCCCCAAGATGAATTATGAATGTTTGTGTTTGTTTACAATGCTGGTTATAAGCCATTATAGATAACAGAAGCAAAAGGATATTGGATTTGAGGTTCTCCTTGTTTTAAAAAGAGAACAGGGGAAAATGTAGTGTGAATATGTGTTACATTTTAAATAATTGTTCTACCTACAGGTTTAAGAAATAGAAGACAAGAAGTGTGAGAGTAGCTACCAGACTAAGAAAATTCTGGTATCATCTCACAAGAGAGACAGATGTCATAGAGTCACTGGACTTGCCAGGTGATGCAGAATAAATGCTTCTGAGAAAAGGTCCTAAGCCACATGGCTGAAGAGAATAAGAAAGATGAGTTAGTTTAAGACTAAAAAACTAGCAAGTTACATGCCTGTGCACTATGTATATCAGTCTAAAATTAATAAAATCCTGTGTGGCTTTTTTAAGTTTATTGTGAAATATTATCCGTTCTTATGTTTGAAAGAATGACAAAAATGCAACAGAATATTCTAGAAAGGCAAAAACTACTAATATCTGGTACTGAAAAACAGTATGACCATAAATCAAAAGGTGATCCACCAAATAATAGTGCCCAATCTATACATAAAGAGATGCAGTCCAAGGGGATTCATTGCTCCAGCCTGGGGAGTTCCATGCAGAGTCAATTCCAATCGTTCATGAGCAGTGGGACTGTGGTACTTGTTTGTCTTGTTTTGTTTGAGACAGAGTTTTACTCTGGGATTACAGCTATATGCCACCACACTGAGCCATAAATATTAAATAGAAGAGGGAAAATGTTCTGGCTCTATTACAAATTCATTATTGTCTTAATATTAAAACTGGAGAAATACTTTATGAGAAATAGTCAAGTTATTATCACTTAGAAATGTGAATTAAAAATTTCTCCACATAACCCTAGGATACTAAGTACAACAATGTATGAAACTAGTATATTCTGCTTCCAAGTGGGAATCATTCATGCATACAGAGTATTTTAACTTCTGAGAATAAACATGATAAAAAAAGAAAAACTTTTTTATAATTGTCTCTGTTGACAGGGAAAATAATACTTAGCAGAATAAAATACCATTTCATGGTGAAAACACTTAATACCTCAGTAGAGGACCTGTTCTAAATAACAGCAAAAGGCATCTATTAAGCATAAGTGAATTTGTGATTACAGTTTTTCATTTAATGTATTGTTCTCAATATCAATCATCCCTCTACTAGTAGGCATCAGAATGTCATTTGTTGTGGTTAGCTAATATTCTACTATATGAATGTGTTAAGTGCTTAAATATTCAACTCTTGTTGGACTCTAGTTCCTTCTAACTTTCATAGTTATGATTTTTTTTTTTACTATAAATACAGACATACAAACACAGATTGGAGACTATATTTTCTTTTTTTTTTTCCAGAATAACACTTTATTTTCATTAATTCACACAAAACATTACAGTTGGTTCAAGGAGGCCATCACTTAGGTGTCCAGTGAGAACTCTCTCATGGCCATTTAGACAGAAGTAATGGAGCCATTAGCAATCAGGTTTACTTAGGGTCCACACTTGCACTATGAACTATGTAGAGCCTGTTTCAATTTCTTCAGTTTAAACTTCTTGATTAGATTAAACCATTTGCCATCCTGCACTGCCGCAACACCTCGTTGAAGCCCTCGCAGAGCTTGACGTCACTCTGGTTCTGGGCACACTCCAGAAACTGTCTGATCTCAAGAGAGCAGGGCCCAGGAGACTGCTGGTCCAGCAGCTGGGCTCCCTGGGGCTCCTGGTAGGTGATGTCAGGCTTTGCAAGCTCAGCATTACCACCTCCGCTGAAGGCCCCAGTGACAGCATGGCCCAGGGTGTGCCCCACCGCAGAGCCCACAGCCACACCACCAGCAGTGGTTGCCATCTGGGCCATCAGGCCTGGCTGCCTGGGTGCAGCAGCAGGTGAGCCAACTGCAGATGGTGCAGCTGCTGCTGGAGGCTGAGCTGCAGGGGCTTGTCTGGGAGCAGCCCTCATCTGAGGGTCCCGGCTGGCCGGAGGGGCCACCCGGAGAGATCGGCTTCAGCTTCCACGCGGCATCGCAGCTACTCACTCCAAAGACGACAACTCTGGAGACTATATTTTCAATTACTTTGGAAATATACCTGAGTGGAACAATGAATCATACAGAAATTATTTTCAATACCTTTAAAAAACAATCATATAATTTTATGTATCAGTTTTACCATTTTACATTTTAATATTATAAGATAATTTTATTCTGTACATCCTTGAGCACTTATGATAAGTGTACATGTTTTTTGTGTATGTGTGTGTATGTGTGTGCATGTGAGTATGCTGCATGTTTGTTTTTCTTACTGCCATCATAATAGAATAAGTTTGTGTCTGTTTGTGGTTTTAAATATCATTTTCTTTTTCTTTTTTTTCAGAATATGAAAATTTATTATTGTATTTCTATTGTCAAAATTTAGGATCTTGGTCTTTCCTTCTTGCCTTTGTACAGGGCCAAAAGGGACACATTGGCCACTTTGACAACCTTAAAGCGGACTCCAGGAACATCACCTACAGCATGTCCTTTCCGACCAAATCCAGCCACCAGAACTTCATCATTTTCCTCAATGTAGTTCAGGCAGCCATCATTGGGCAAGAATGCTGTGATCTTCTTGCCGTTCTTGATGAGCTGCACCCTCACACACTTCCGGATAGCGAAGTTTGGCTGCTTGGCTTCAACCCCTACTTTTTCCAGCACAATTCCCTTTGCGTGAGAAGCACCTCCAAAAGGATTGGCCTTTAGGGCTGTGCCCAAGTGGGCTTTCTTATATTGTTTATCATGCCACTTCTGGTCCCGTCGGTGACTTCGGAGCTTTCTGGCAGTTCGGAGACCACAACACTTGCCCATCTTGCCAGCGCCACGGGCCCGAGAGAAAAAGCTTAAATATCATTTTCTAAATGCCTCATGATTTTAAGCATTTATTCTTATGTATTTATTGGCTACAAGCACAACTTAATTAGGCACATGCTTATCACTCTAATTTTGTCATTTCTGTGTTCATTCTTTTTGGTTCTACAATTCTTTACACTAGGAATAAACATTTTATTATATATATGACTTATAAAATAATTATATGACTTATAAAATATTTTCTTTACCTTCATGTTTTGGATGAGATGGTCAGGACCCACTGAACTCAGAGCTCAGTGGGTTGATTCAGGCCTTGTGTAGAAAATTCATCATCTTTTATCTTGAATATTTCCACAAATTGACACTCTTCTGATAAAGGACAAAAACAATCAATAATTGGAAATGTTCTGTCCTTGGGATTTAGCAGATAAGATCTGCACAGACATGGTTAAGAGTGAATCCTCTTCCATGCCTGTCATAAGAATTCCCATAAGGCAGACCAAGCAGAGAAACCAGCCTTTGGTGGAATGCTCCCTTTCAAGCCTCAGCACCATAGCATGTAATACATTAAAGTCTAATTTGTCACTTCGTGGAGAATCAGCCTGCAGTAATGTTCTGATTATAATAGTCTTTCTGGAAGTCATTTCCCAGGCACATTTTGCAGGACACAAATGAAATGAAGGTGTGATTTGTTCTTCCACTCTGCTGGTGGCTTGAGGGTGATAGTTTATTTTTATCTGAGCATTGGCAGTGGCCCCTAGGGCTGCTGAATAATTAAGCACCATGCTTTGTCTGATTCCTCAATAATAAAGTACAGAACACTTACCCAGCATTAGTTAATCACAGAGCTCAGCATTAAGACCACTGCTGAGTAGATCAACAGCTTGCTTTTAAGAGAAATTAGTAAATTTAGTTGCACATTTTCGCCTTAAATTTTCAAAATTCTTGAAACTTTGCCAATTGAAAACTCATCTGATTTTCATGCCAGAGGTGCGATTCTTCTAACATTGTGAGAAAAATCTTTAAGTGCAAATCACACTGAGACTCCTGTCATCTTTTGTAAAATGACATGCCCAATTTATAAGAATGTAAGAGCAGTCAGGGATTGTGGTTTTTCTGCAAAGAGATTAACAAAACTCTCTATTGTCTATTGCTCTTGTACTCCATTTTTAAATCTTTGTGACCCTTTTTGAAGGGAGGAGGAAGTGCATGTCTGTGTTTGGCTGTGTGTATGGAGCATGTTCATCTGAGTGTGTACCTGTTGGTGGAAGCTTTGGGATGTTTCCTATCAATTTAGAAGATGGAGGTCAGTTGGGGAGTTATTCCACTGGTTTTCTCAATTTCTTTTATGAGATAGGATCTCTGTCTTGAACCTGTGACTGGCTGTAAGGCTGGCCTGGCTGGCCAATGGATTCTAGAGATGTGCCTTTCTGTCTCCCTAGCACTGGGATGGCAGCTGCGCACCAACATGACCCTGTTTTGTCTGGGTTCTTGCAGTTCCACTTAGGTTCTATTATTTACACAGTAAGCAAATATACTGATGGAGCAGTCACTATAATTCCCCACCTGAATTTAGAAGTATGTAGCAACAATATTGTAGGGAACACTTAAACTTTCCTAATGTAATTCTTGGGAGAAACCTTTACATGTGTATAGAACACAATTCCTCAAGGTGCGGTCAATTGGTATATTAACATGTCATCAATAGGCACAAGAAGAAGGGTACAACAATTCAGGAATGTATGTATGTATCTATGCATACAAGTATGTACATACAAATTATATGTATGTGTTTATGTGCGTGCTTATGTGAATATGCGCATGTGTGTCCATGGAGATCAGAGGTTAATAATGAGTTTCTTTTCAGTACCTCTCTGACTAATATTTTTGCCAAAAAAATAATCTCCTTGGACTGAAGCTAATGATTTCAATAAAGCTGATTCTCCAGAAAATTGCAGGAAACCATCAGCCTCTGCGAAACAGCACAAGGATTAAAAGTGCACACAGTCACATATGCATCACAAACTAGGGTTAAAGGTGCTCACAACCACATCTGCCTCACAGCATGAAGATTATAGATGCACACAGTTACATCCTTCACACTGTACTAGAACTGAAGGTACAAACAACCTTGCCAGGCTTTTTTGTTTGGATGCTACAGATCTGAGCTGATCTAATACTAAAAGTATAAGCCCTTTACTGACTGCACCATATCCCGAGCCATTGGAGTTATTTGGTTAACTATAAATACCTTTCCTGGATCACCGTTTCTGGTCACACATACAGTGGGTCATACTGTATATCTAGCTGTTTTTTTTTCTTGTTTTTCCTCACATGGTCACACCAGAAAATATTTTCTCTGTCTTATTTCTATATAGCAATAATTAAATTGTCATAATTACTGGTCTTAATCTGTGCTGTCTTTCCTTTCCTTTCCACTGCCTTTGGGTGATTTGTTATTTAAGTGATTAGACATCATAGCTGTTCATGTGAACAGTGTTAATATTTTAACCAAGGAAATCTTCTTATATTCTGAGTGATAGACTCTTCTTACTAACACATAGACTTAATTTCACCCACTGAAACTACAAAGGACAGTAGTTCTTTTTCACTCTGCTCATGAGCCAGATGGGTACAGATGCCTCTCCTGAGATCATACCAGAGAATCTACAAGTAAGTCAATCATGATTTTAAATCCCCAAAATAGTTTTGTTGACTGTTGAGTGTATTTATGTGTATGTCAGTGCATGTACATGTAGGTGTACATGGTGTGCCTGTCTGTGGAGGCCAGAGGTGTGTTCCTCAGTTGCTTTCCTAGCGTACATGTTTTTTTGTTTGTTTTTTTAAGTTTACTCAGGGTCTCTCACAAGGGCCTCAAACTCACCAGAGTGGCTACAATGCACAGCTAAAGCCAGTGGTAGGAATCCTCCTTTTGCAATCCTCCAACACTGAGGTGATAGGCACTCAACATTGTGCCTGAATTGTTTTTTTTTTTTTTTCACTTTCACAACTGAGATTCTATTGGTTGAGAAGTAGAGGGCATAGACATTACAGTTCGTAACTCATGTAACGATGCTCTTAAGAATCATACATTGTGTTCATGTGCTGTTTCTCTTTGAACTTATTTCTGTGATGTTCCAGCCTCTGACTTGCTAAGTTTACCCTAAGCACTCACATAACAATCAAATACTCAATCCTTAATCCTATTGATTCACATTTTTATGACACATACAGTAGATATTTAAAATTTTCATCTTCCATAGCACATTATCACAATTGTTAGGAAAATTAACTGCCATGACCAGAAATATTACAATTTTGATGGGACAAGGACCACATAGAAGTGGGTTTTGCTATTTTTTTTATTTTAGAAAATATAATTTTGCACTTGAAACAGGAGTCTAAACACAAAGGCATGGCTAAGAATACAAATTACCATTTTAAATGCATTGTGTTGTAGTATATAAAATTAATTCCCTTTATGGGATGTTACGGTGACCACCAAGACAGTCACAGCTTTTCCTTATTCAGTATCCTGCTATTTTCTGGTTATAACAAAAAATAAATAACCGGCAAATGTATAACATCTTTATCACTTATACTTAAAACAACGGGTAAGGTGGGATTTTCCTCACCTTTTAAAAGTGTTCCTAGAGCTAATGAAAAACTCACATTTACAAAATAATTGATAAAAAATATTTCTCTGGATTGCACAAAAATAGAGGCAGGGATTACTGGCAGACATGATGCATGGCTAGGCAGACTTGACTACTGTCTTTTGCTTCTGAGGATGTACCCTGGTTTTCAGTTTCTCCATTTTCTGTAGGCAGAACTATACATTGCTGGTCAGAACTCTAGCCTGTTTGCCCTTACTCTCCTCTATCCTTTCATTTGTGCTTTTTTTTCTCTGATGTTTCATATTTCCCTGATTTATTTTCCAGATTTGTGTCCACCTTGGCAGAGGTTGGCTTAGCTGACAGTCTAGTAGAACAACTTCACAGGTACATCTGGGCTAACCTTCTTCTTGGACATCATGGTGGTACACTGTGGGAGGTGCATGCCATGTTCAACCTTATACACAGCTGCACTGCTGTCTGACTTTTAATGTGGGTGACTTCTTAATGTTGGGTCTTAATTTTTGCACAGTAAGCATTTTGCTGATTGATCCATCTTCCAGCTCCTATCCACTAGTTTACCTAGACTCTAATTCTGTTTACTCCTCTAAGTAAGGTTGGTATAAAATGATTCCTCAAGATGACTTTATGCAAATGTGCTCATTTCCACTTATTCTCCTGTCCTGTGGCATTCTCCATGTCTCACTCTTCACCATCTACTGCAGCTTTCTTTCAGTTCTCTAATTAAACAATTAAACAAATATGTTGGCATAAGATAAAGAACACATTTTTGTCAATATTTTTTATTATTCAAGTAAAAAAATTGAAAGGAGAAAAATTATATTTTTTTCTATAGTACAGAAAATTGTGCCTGATGGGACTGTGCTGTTTTTCCCTGGTTTCTGAAGCAGTTTGTGGTGACAAATGTAACAAAATCATTAGAGCTGGTGGCCTTTGTGTAAATATTAGACATTTGGATGGCTAGATTCTTGATATCAGAAGATAGGTTTGTAAAAAAAGCAAAATTTTCAAATTTGTAGTAAAATTAATAAAAACAAGTTTGTGATTGTTCTAAAATGACTGATAAAACTTAGCACTATGATATTTAATTAAATTTCTGTATCATGTGAAAGTTAAATAAGCTATGAAGAGAAAAATAAAACACTAGTAATGCTTTTAATAATATCGAGACCTAACATTCAAATACATGAGCCTAGGAGGAACTTTCTAATTCAAAAAAAACAAAAGCAAAACCAAAAAACACTTAGAAGAGACAAACTGAGTATTTTTCCTTGGAAGCACATCTACTTGTTGGAGGTGACATTGTTTGTATGTCCTGCCCCTGTATATTCCTTCATGGGAAGCTCTCCCCTCAACACTGACCTTAGAAACTCCCAGCATTACATACTTCCATTCACATTATTTAAAAAAATGGTAAAATAATTACAGAAAGTTTTAGTCTTATTTTCTGTTGCTATGATAAAACAAGCTAAAGTCAACCCAAGAGACAAGTGTATATTTGGTACAATGTTCAGGGTTACACCAGGTAGCAAGATCTGATGCAATTCTCAGTCACATCCTCAGTCAAGAACACTAAGAATATGCATATGGTTTTATTAGTGCTCACCTGTTCTTTTCCTTTTAGTTCAGACCAGAAATCTAGGCCAAGGAAATGTGCTCCACACAGTAGGTCAATCTTCATATGTCAGCTAACATAATTAATGTAGCCAGACACAGATAGTCTCAATGGACCTTTTTCTAGATGATTCCAGGGCTAATGGTGTAGCACTAATTATCATACACAGGGAGATAGACTTAAGCATTTATGCCACTTAAAGAATGGCCATGGTGTATTTCTGTAACATTATTTTAAGGCTTGAAAAATGTGCTTATTGGAGGCTACAGGATGGAAGATGTGACAATGGAATTTGACAAAGACGGTTACTAGAAATAATAAATATTTCAAGTTCCTAACATATTTTGTTAGGTGATAGTGAATCAAAATTTACAATACAATTTCAGGATTCTTTAAACAGTTTATAAATTTTAATTCTTTAATGCTTTGTATAATAGCTAAATTTAGCTATCAACATGACACAATGTAAAAACAGCTGGAAAGAGAGTCTGCATGAAGGATTATTTATATTGGAAAGGAATGTGGGCATGAATTTGGACATTGTCTCCATTAAGTTAATTAATATGGAAAAATTTAGTGGCACCATCTCCTAAGGCATGGGTTATGACTTGTAGTGGTCAAGCTGTGCATATTCAATTATTTTAGTCAGTATTCCCTTGCTATGAATAGACACAATGACCATGGTTAATATTATAAGATAGTGTTTAATTAGAGCTTGCTTAGAGTTTCAGAGGCTTAGTATCACGTGCAACATCGCCAGCAAGAAAGACGCAACACCAGATCCTTCTCTCTGCAGTTTATTTGGGCCTTTTAACAATCTGGTTTCTTCTGGGGGGGGGGGGAAGCCTGCTCTTAGCTAAATACCCTCAGGGCTTCCAATCCAAGATAGCCACGTGGGCATCACCAATAGGCTCAGATACACGGAAACAAACCAGATCCTTGGCCTTAGCCAAATATGGAGTTGTTTACCACGGAGAGCTCTCAAGGCCAGCACCATCTTAAGGTGTGGCTGTACAGAAGCTCTCTACAACTTAGTCCATTATCTTTATGGAAGGAAGCATGACAGCATGCAGGCAGACATGATAGCTGAAAGTTCTACATCTGTATACTCAGGCATCAGGAAGAGAGAACCACTGGATTTGGCTGAGCCTTTTGGAATCTCAAAGATCACCCCTGGATAGATTCTTCCCCCAATAAGGCTATACTTACTCTACCAAGTCATACCTCCAAATCCTTCCCAAATAGTGCTACTATCTTGAGACCTAACATTAAAATTCAAATAGCCTATGGGGACATTTTCATTCAAACGAGCACATTCAATGCCCTGGGGTTCATAGACTTGTAGCCATATCATAATGAAAAACAGATTGTGTCAAGTTTCAAAAGTCTTTTAGAGCCTTTCATAGTCTCAACTCTATTTTAAAATCCAATGAATCTTCTGAGACTCAAGGAAATTTCTTAATTGTAATCTCCTTAAAAGCAAACCAAATGAAAGTCACATACTTCTAAGAAACAAATTATAGAATCTATATTACAGTTGCAAAAGGAAGAGAAGTAGACATAGTGAAGAAATACTGGTCCAAAGCAAGACCAAGCAGAGCAGGAAACATTCCAAATCTTGTTATCTCTATATTCCACAGTTTTATTGACTGCAACCTCTTTCTCTGATTCTACATCATAACTGAAACTGCTATTGGAAAATATTCCATGGCTCTGGCATCTCCAGCACCTTGGGTTCTCTAACACACTCCAGGCTTTTTCTTCACAGCTTCAGTAATGGTGTCTCTGAGCCTCCACACAGAGACTTCCTTACCATAGGCCTGGCCTCAGCAACTTTAACAATGGAGGAAAATTCTATCGCCCCCCCCCAACTCCTGTATATTGCTTAACTCTAAATCTACAGCCACAGGACCAAAGCTACTAAGTTTTTCTGTGTGCTGGGACTAAAACTCAAACCCTTCTCTGAATTACATGTGCATAAGATTTCTTTTGTTGTTTAAGACTAAAAGCACACTGTTAATTTAATATGTTTCAGGATTAGTTGAGTATGGTCTTGCTCTCACTCTTCAATTTATTTTTATTTAGCTTTAGGCCTGTTTTTCTTTTTTTCTTTTCTTTCTTTCTTTTTTTTTTTAAACAAAAAACAAAAACCAAAAAAAACTCTCTAGTCTTCTATTTAAAGACCAAGATTAAGCAGGAAATCCAGGGTCTGGCCTAAACACATATCTTAATGGAACATCAGGCCTGACCAGGGGAATATTCCAGGAAACAACCTCTTTTCCCTTGCCCAAGTCACAACTCATGATTATGTGACTAATGGATTGTTCTTGGGTAATTAAGGAAGCCACCACCCATTCTCATGACTACGACAACTCCTGCAAACTCTGAGTATGTTTTTTTTTTTTCCTTTAGAAGAAGTCCCCTATTGCTCAGAACTAACCCTCCTGCACCACTCCGCTGTGACAGGGATGTTTGGCATGTTTCTCTGTAATAAACCTTGCTATTGCATTCTGCTCTACTCAAGTCTCTGGTGGTCTCTCTGAGGTCACAATTCGGGCAAAACATTGATATTTCCTAGTGTTGCTTTTTCTCTCAAACTGCATTTTGTATTTCTTTTTGCCTTTCTTGCTTTTTTTCATTGCAAACCTTCATAAGAGAAATCACTAATAATCATATTACATAGTCAATACAATATCAATGCAAAGTCTTGACATATCCTCTGCCAATGCCATTAATCCAAAACTCTTCAAATTTAGCCTTATGAAATTATTAAAACAATGGTGAAAAGTAGAAACATTTTTGCAAAGGTATAATAAGAATGTTCTCTAGACTGAAAATATTCTTCCTTCTCTCCCTCTGAAACTTCTTGATCTATGCCACCATAGTCTACATTGCTCTCAGCACTGCTGTATTCCATGCTACTACTAAAATATCTCATTAAAACTTAAATAAGCATTGAACTAATTTTCTAATCCAAAGTATCAATTCTTCCATATCTCTGTATAAGTAGCATGTTCAGTCCTGTCTTAGCAACATCTTGTTTCTGGTACAAAATTCTGTCTTAGTTACTGTTCTTTTGCTATGAAGAGACATCATAACCAAGTTAACTCTTTTTTAAAAAAAGCATTTAGTTGAGGATTTGTTTACCATTTTAGAAGGTTAGTTAGTCTATGATTACCATGCATGGAAGCAGACAAGTATGGAATTGGGATAGTAGCTCAGAGATTTTCAGATTTTCATCTGGATTCAGAGGCATCAGGTAGAAAGAGAGAGAGAGAGAGAGAGAGAGAGAGAGAGAGAGAGAGAGAGAGAGAGAGAGCCTAGTATGAGTTTTTGAAATCTCAAAATCTGTTCCCAGAGACACATGTCTCTAACATTTCTTTTAAATACACTCATTTTGATGGTGGAGAAAGGAGCACAGTAATAACTAGATCAGGGATGCAGGTGTGCTCCTTTAGAATATTCCTGGTCTTACTGTCACTGGTAGGGTGGCAGAGACAGCTCCTAGCTGTCATCCTCAGCAGATGGGTGACTTTTTCTGGATATTAGAGACCTACATCAGGCAACCTAGTGTTAATGGCCTTGACATAGAAAAGAATCTTAAGGTTAGCCAGTGTATGAAGCAGAGCTGGGATTTAAAAATGATATTTTAATATAGATTAGAGCATGAGAGATAAGAGCAAGAGGAGTGCTCAAAAGAAAGTAAGACACACCTGGGAGTGTGGGGATGGGCTTCTTAAAGGGTCACAGACCGTAAGACATACCCAAACTGTATCCACTTTCAGCCTTCTTAAGAAAGATTTAAAAGAAATGCTAGAGTCTGGAGCCATAAGTGGACTCTAAGGGAAAACACAGAAGGTCTCTACTCCCATCTGGTGAATAATTAGATTTAGAATAAAGTTACTCTGTCAAACAGAAGAACTAAACCTGGCCCAGAATGACTGACAATCTCTGATTCTTCAAATCTGTGAGATTCGTTCCTAGTTCAAAGGGAGCAATCTTTAATACCTGATTTTCATCAACCTAAATGTGTTAAGCACTAAAAACTGAAGGTCTTATTACCCACCACCTCCACAGAATATGCCGGATGGACTCAGGTAAGTGGAAAGGATAGTTTTATTGAGTTCACTTCAGCCTCAGAGGTGCCTCCCCCTGCACTCCTTCCCCCCTTAAAAGGAAATTGAGCTGAAGGGTTTTATGGAGACTGGGTGGCATATTTCCAAACTTGGAGCACTTGACTCCCTGAGAAATTCTCTAAAGAGTGCATTTTTAACTTTACACTCTACCTCCTGTTAATGGAATATATCTAAAACTGAAAATCACTGATAACTAAGGGAAGAAGGCAAGTTTGCACTGCTTTGTCTAATTTGCATATACATTCCAGCAAAGAAAAGGCTTTTCCCTTCTGGTGAGACTGGGGCCTTCTCATTCAGATGCTCCTACTTTCTTTCTGTCATAATCACAGATAAATTGAGGAGGAAACTAATTCTTTCTTTCTCTCAATTTGACCAAGTTGTGAATAAATTCATCTTTCTTTATTAACTAAGTTTTTGAATCAAGAAATAAAAATACAAGCAAACCATCCAGTGATATAAGAACCTAAGTACATATTGACAGTTTCTCCATTAATTTTAAAAACAGTTCTCTGTGCAGAAATTCAAAAATGTAGAGAAAATGGAGTCTTATATAAAAAAAAGTATCATTTTGCTGGAGAGATGGCTTAATGGTTAAGAATTTGTTCTCTCTTGATGAGGATCTGAGATGAGTTCCGAGCATCCTTGTCATCTGGCTGCTCACAGCTGCCTATAATTTCAATTTCTGAGGCATGTAATATCTCTGATTTCTTCAGCATCTGCATTTATCTGTGTGAGTGTGAGTGTGGCTGAAAACCATGTTGTGGACATGCTCCAACCTGCAAAGGTGTTCAGAGGAGGCACACTATGCCATGACTGGGGCATGTCTGCATGGTCACCATTTAAAGAGCCCCAACCACGTGGCAGACACTCTTTCTCTCTCCCCTACCCCCCATTCCCTCTGTCTCTTTCTCTCTCTCTTCCTCTCCCCAACCCGATTCTTTAGTAATCTTAACATGCCTCCTTGGCAGTGTGCTAGTGTATCTACATGTTCTTCCACCCACAAATATGCACATTACTATATATAAATACATAAAATTATTAATCAACCCCACTCAAAAGACCATTTTGGTTTAGCCTGATTTTAAACTAATCCCTATTTGTCTAGATCAGGTCTTCTCAACCATTTTAAAGTTGTGACCTTTTAATAGAGTTCCTCATAAAATGATATGCTGACCCCAAATATAAAATAATTTCATTGCTACTTTATAACTATAGTTTTACTATCATTATGAATCATGACTCACAGGTTGAGAAACACTGGTCTAGATTCTCATGTTCTGTGTAACTCTCTGTTTTGCAGATCATACATAAAAGATTAATTTAGAATTCAACACACTTCGCATATGAATATATACACATATAAACATACACACAACAGCACACATACATAAATATATTTAAACACACATGCTAAAACATACACACATGTTCATGTACACTCACACATACTAACAGTAACAATGGTATTAATACAGAACTGATCCAGTTTGCAATTTCTGAAAGCCATATGTATGGAATGTCCATTTTTTCATGTGTGTTCTATGACTTTAACGTTTCTTTTTGATAACTTGATTTTTTGAAAATGCTTCCTAATACGTACCAGGAAACTTAGTAAAACTCTTTCTGAAGCCATTTGATTTGGGAAAGGTCAGAAGCCCTTAGACTGACAGCATAAATGACCTGGAGCCCTCATCTCCTGGAAACTGTCTGGCTTCCTCTGCCCAGCTGAGCATTCTTTGAAGGCTGCTAGACTTTCCATTCTCTTTTCACATGAAAAATGTAACAAAACGAAAATGTCCTGTGGCTCATAAATAGTTGAACAGGCTAAAATATAGCTTAAATGTATAAACCTAAAATTTCTCTTAAGGAACATATTTGATGAAAATACATAGTTGGTCTGTGTAGCCTCAAAAGACATTGTCAAACCATTGGATATTAAATTATAAGTTTGTTGTAGACATAAAAGTTTGTTACACATTTTTTCCCACTTTCTTGTCTTCTAAAGTTCCACATCAAGGTTTTATACAAGGTATCAGAAGTGTAGAAGATGATTGCTGAAAATGATTTGGTAAGTTATATTTTATATTCACATTATAGCTAAATTGATTAGGAAAGTGACCTACTTGTTACCAGTTTCTTGATTCTTTGTTGTGCACATTGTGTTAACATTCTCTGTGCAGGTACCTTGGTCATAAACAGAAGGAAAAGAATTTGTTGGTATTTAGCACATCTCTGACCTGAGGGCATGACCTCTTGGCCAAGGAAGGTTTTGGGTTTATCTATTAACTTCAAAGCTCTAGCTTTAAGGTGTGGCCCAAAACAGCTTAAAGTTCTATGCCATGAGGACAGCTTTGCTTCTCTACTTCCGGGAAGGAAGATCTATTTTGCATGATTGAATTTTTATTTTTTTTTGCATTTATATTCTAAGTTTCTTGAATAAATATTGACCCTAACAATATATCTTTTCATGATAATTAATTAGACTTAGTTTTGGGGGGAAGATCACATTTGGTGCCAAAGTCTGATTTCCCGCCCACTTCAACTCCCACAACCAGCCACCAAACAAAATAAAACAATTACTCAAAATATTGTGCTTCTAAAAAAAAAATCTGTTAAATATCTGAGGCCTATAGCCAAAAAAACAAACAAAAAATTAAATTTTTTATAGATAAATTTAAAACTTTCTTATATAGGCAAAAGGAAGGAATATAGGGATATTCAGCACCTCCATGACATTAGGGTGTGGCCTCTGGGACAGTATAGGCTTGGGGTTCAAGTATGAACTTCATAGCTGTAGCCTAAAGGCATGGAGAAAAACAGTTTAAACAGCTGTCCATGAGGGCAGCTCTCTCTGTTTCTTCGCTGCTTGGAAGGGAGCTCGATTCCAAAAGAGTGTATACTTTCTCGATTTCCTGCATTTATATTGTAAGTTTCTTGAAAAAAATATTGACCATAACAATGTATCTTCTTAATAATTAATGAGATTTATTTTTTGGAGTTACAAAAGAAAAAGCTAATGGATAGACAAATGACTATTTTTCTTGATATACATTTTACATTTTATATTTAGGTAAATAGAATCATGCAATACTATATATGCATAGGCAATGAATGTATATATATTTAAACCAGGACCTATGTTACAAATCCCATAAAGCCTTATCTTGAAAGATAAGGGGATGGCCCTATTTTCATAGTGCTTGCTATACAAACATGATTAATTAAGGGTGGTTTTCTAGCATCTACATGAAGATTTGGGAGTGAGAGTTTATGCCTACAATTTCAGGGTTAAAGAAACGGAGACACTACGATCTCTGGGGCTTGCTGTCCAGACAGCTTAGCCAAATTAGTGAGTTTAAATTTCAGTCGGAGACCCCATCTCACAAACAAGATGGAGAGCAATGGAGAAAGTAATCCAACTTCAATCTCTGAACTACATTCATACTCAGAGCTGTGTATATACTAAGACATCAAGCACATGTGCTTATATGTACATAACTTACAGAGAGTTTGGTTCTGACTAATATTATCTGCATACAATAACTTAGTTGCATTTGAATCACATTAAAATTTTACATGAATGGAGCAAAAGAAAAGGAGGCATAAAGAAAATTATATCACTTGATTATTATATCCATATGCAAGGAATATCAACAATTCATCCAAATAATTCATGAGTAGCATTACTTCCCTCTATTTTTTATAAATAAGTAAACAAGCACAAAAAGACTATATGAATAATCTACATAAAAATGTTCTTTAAAATTTGGCTTAACAAGCTTAGTAACTAAAATGCAGATCAGATTTTCATCTTAATAGTTCATATTTAAAAATAGCATAGTGGGGTAGTGTCAACTTTTAACTATATCACCAGAGAGAATAGACAGGAGGATCTCTGGGTGCACTGGCCAGTCAGCCTTGTTTACTTGATAAGCTCCAAATAAGACTAAGAGAACATTCCTCAAAATATAAGTAGTGTCCCAAGGAACAACTCAAAAGGCAGAACTCTGACTCCCTATGCCACATGGGCAATATTCCATGGAAATGCAGAGGCATAAACACATATACTCCACATTAAAATTAGTTCATATGCAGTGTATTTGACATATATACCACCTAGAATGTGAGGTTGTGTTCTTCTCTTGATGTAATATGTATGTGTTTTCCATATGTCCCTCATAACCAGAACATAAGCAAATAATTATTCCTGATCTAAATCCTCCCATGAAATGTGAATTACTCCAGAATTGCCTTCTGGGATTTCAAATGCTGAGAATCAACCAGCCTCACATAAACACATCAAACACTTCTATGTGAATTCACACATTGTGTAAAAATTACATATTATTTTGAAGCTAGGACAAAAATAAAAAAATAAATAAAAACATCATAATATAGTTGATTTTCTAGGTAGTTTGAAGACTAAATTTCTTTTTAAAAAATGAGATATATAAACAAAAATAATTATGCCTAATATTTGAGTTTTGTTTTGGTTGATGGTGCTGTTGTTGACTGTTTTTCACTACTCTAGTCCAAATACATCTAACAATAGTAGTTTAGAAACTAGAGAAATAATAATAGAACATATCTAAGGCATCTCCTAGAAAGCATAATTTTCATTTCCTTTAACTTACTCCACTTAATTTGACAGCTGGAAAATTGTCTCATTTGGTTCTCGTAACTCAGCAGTTTTCACAGCTTAATGAGCTTAATTTTATTACAGATATTATCTAAATGCTTCTTAATCATGCAAGATCATGGGGAGCAACCAGAGATATGTTGTTATTTAACAAGGACACTTAAGGACATTAAACAGACATGGTACTGATGAATAAAATGATCAGAGCTTCCTGCTGCGGGTTCATTCTGTTAGCATGCTGTTGAGAGACTAGCCTGCCCTGGTTCAACCCTCCTCTGATTATGGAGGAATTGCGTCAACTGTATCTCATTATCACAATGTATGTTACGATTCCCATGGGCTTAAGCTCAAGCTCAATGTGCTGTTAACATCACAGGAAAAGAAATGGTGATAAATGATGTTGGGGTGAAAATTTCTTTTTGACATGCAAAGAATCTCTTGAAGCTTGTTTTCAAAAAGAAAAACTGAACAGATAAAGTGATCAGTCTTTTTAGAGAGTCACTAAACTAGAGAACTAAATCTAGCATGAAAGCTACTTTATATTTCATTGTTCATTAAAGATTTTCTTTTATTACTGGGTGTGTGAACATTCATTTTCTTGCTTCTGTGGATGCTACAAGATGAACTCAGTTGCCTGCAAGAGCATTAAGCAGAGGTTCATGATGAGAATCTCTGTAGCTCCAAAAAAAAAACAACTTCAGGGTTACCAAATTTTTATTTAACAATGAAGGAGATTCATGTTTTGAAAACATTTGGAAAATGTTTGTCTACATTTCAATGCCTCTATTTGCCAATTAGTGTGCAACATAGAAGTAAAAAATGTTTTAATTGTTTCAAAAGTAAAAACATGTTTCCCATAGTATGACATGCTGCTGTGTACCACCATCTGTTTAATTATCTAATATAAATCACCGATTTAGTCAGTATACTAGCCAAACAAATTAAGAAATTTCTAAGTGTTTTTAATTAAAATAATAATTTCTATGAGGCATAATTATAACCAGTGTGATGCTAGCACTTGGGAGGCTGAGAAAGTTCATATACAAATTCCAGAAGAGCCTTTACTACACAGTGAAAATTTGTTTAAAAACATAATATTAAAATATACTATATACTACAAAATGCAGTATATAGTTTAATTTTCTCATTAAAAAAGAAAAAAGTCTCAATTTGATCTCATAACTTTACTTTTTCTTTTAAAAATTTTATTTAAAATGCTTCTTTTTCATTTTACATCCTCCTCTTTTTCATTTTACATCTTCTCACTCACCCCCCAACTTCCCCTATCCACTTCCCAAAGAAAGTAAAATCTCCTTTGAGGAGTCAACAAAGTCTGGAATATTAAATTGAAGCAGGATCAAGCTTCTAGCCCTTATATAAAGGCTGAACAAGCTATTCCTCTGTAGGAAATGGGTTTCAAACAGCCAGTTCATGCATTAGGGATAAAACCTGGTCCATCTACCAGAGATACCCCACCTCCAAACTGCCTAGGACACACAACTGTCATCCTGTTGACTGATATCTGGGAAACCTATATAACTTTACTTTTACATATAACATGATAATGTTGTATTTTCTTCTGTCAAACATAGAACTGACTTTGCTATAGCAATTCTTAAAAGCCTCAGGAAGCATGTTGTCATAATAGGAAGCCTGTATATGAGAACTGGGACTTGCTTTTTTCTCTAGTGGCAAGTAAACACATTTCAGCATGCCAATAAAGGTCATTATATTACTGTTTTATTAATAGTCATTTGATCGTTTGTGACTGTGTTTCTTTTTCCACATAGATACATGTGCATACTTACATAAATAGCCATACATGTATAATATAATATATATCTGTGTATATATATGTATATATATATATATATATACACACACACACATATTCCCTTGCTCTCTGTCTCTGTGTATTTCCTTTTGTCTGCCTCTCTTTCTCTCTCTCTCTATCTGTGTGTGTGTGTGTGTGTGTGTGTGTGTGTGTTTGTATGTGTATGAGTATATTGACTCAGCAATTTAGAGCAAATATTGCTTTTTCAGAGGACCAAAGGAAATGAGTTCTATTCCAGTACCCCTTTCCTGAAGCTCAAATCTCACATCTACCTGTAGCTCCAGAGCATTTAACACCCTCCTAAGGCCTTTATGCGGACCTGCACACACATAGATACACATACATATAACTATGTCTTTTGTACAGATACATCTATCGACATATCTGAAGATTCACATCATATAAATTTTTCCTATTAAGATGCTTGGAAAACTTACTTTTACTTGTGACACTATTTCAGGGCAGGCATAAATTTAGAAAAATGAGCTTCTTGCTTAACTGAGTCAAATACTTGAGGATTATCATGACTTTTATCTTTGATAAATGGTGTGAGTATCCCCAGGTTAGCTTACTGTTCTTCCTTCCATGCAGAATTTCAAACATCTTCATCAGCTGATCCCTGAGCCAAAATAATCAGATCCTTTACTTACAGAAAGTGTCAAATATGCTAAGCTTAGAGGAATAATTAGAAAATGACACATTAACACTATCAAAAGAATTGTTAAAGGGAGTTGATGAAAAATGCAAAAATGTTCATTTTTAATTGCTGAATGAATTATTTTAATAATATTCAGGATTGTATTACTGTTTTAATTTCTTTTATACTTATTTTAATAAGGTTGATAAGAATAATAAAAAGCAAAAAAATAGGTTTTAACAAACAGACAACTACTAAATTATAAAATACATACCCATCATTCCAAGGAGCCAGAAGCAGTTAACAAATCAAAAAATTAGGTAAGAAAAAAAAATCAAATATTCCTTGAATTTGAGTGACATACTTGCAAATACTTTTTCAAGGTTGTACCTACCACATTGAAAATGAGTTTTAGTTAACATTTAATTCTGTAAATTCAAAGTTTAAAATTTATAAAAATGTAATTTTTTAAAGATAAAGTAAAATTTACAAGTAATAAATATTCTTTGCAAACCATAATTCTTTTTGTTATTTAAGAGCAACATGTAACTTGGGAGGGAAGTCTGATAGAATTGAAATCTAAACACTACATTAATTTAATAATGTGTGTGTGTGTGAATGTGTATGGGTACAAATGTGTGCATATGGCAGTCAGAGGTCATATAGGCTCTTATTCCCAGTTGCCATTAATTTTGATTTTGAGACAAGGTCTTTATTGACCTTGAGAATGCCAGATAAACTAGGCTGTTCTTCAGTTCTGCGAAAAGACCAGGAAACCAGACAAAAGATAAAGAGGTGATAGAGAAGGTAAAAAAAGTGGAAGTGGGAGGGTTTTGATCAAATTTTGCCTTATGCCAAGAATGTTGAGTGAGAAGTATAGCATCTTATATATTTTGGGGATGGGAAGCAATGCTAGCAGAGAGCAAATTCAGACAGTATTAGCTTACAGGACACTTTAGATTCTCCCACCTTAGGATTGTTAGCTACAGACCAGGTGGAAGCATCAGGTCCCCAGGAGCTGTAAACCTCTGAGCACTGGCTGCAGGGTCAGCCTTGTTTTCTTCATGTCTACTCCTAGATAAGAATACAGAACCAAAGTTCCCTTTGTCCTTATACCAGGGCATCTGAAGGTGTCTTGGGTCAATCTGACTCTACATAAAACCAGCTATCCAACAAGCTCCTAGGATCTGTATTCCTATGATGGTTGCAAGAATTTGTCATTTTAAATATGTAATATATATATATATATATATCCTCTTTAATTGTAGAATACACTACCTACCCAAGTATCTAACTTATGTGAAGGTGAACAGGAGGTTCTATTGTTTTTGAGCCTAGCCTTTAGAAATATGGCAGGCTAACAAATTGTGCAACTGGAGCATGCTGGTTCTACTGGTACACATATGTGAATTTCTTATCTAACCTGTGTACAGTTTAGTAATTCCAGTGTCATCATTGTCTATCAAAACTTTACCTGGGAAAAACATAAATGTCAAGAGTATTAGACCAGATAATACTCAAAAGAGTTCACTCAGCAAGGCTCATGAGTTCAGCTTTGGCTAGAGAGGAGAGCAACACACATCACAGGACCACGAGGAAGCAAGGCCCTGTGAAGAACAGTCACTTCAACTATTTAATTGAAAGAAAAAAAAAGTCAAGGGATCCAGGACAAATCCTTCATGGGATTAGAATTAGCCAAGTGCTGTCCCTGGAGGAAGCAGTTTGGGGTAGTACAGTGGGTAAGCCTGTGGTTTATTTTCAGTAAGGCTTCCGGGCTAACCTTTGGATGAAGCTTCTGTTTCTCCTCTCGAGCTGGGGATGTGTGAAGCTGGAGCTGTGTTTTTCTCACTACCTCTCCCATCTACTATAGACTTTTCAGCTGACCTAACACTACCTTTCAAACTTCAAATTCTCAAGTTGCTCTCCTCCTTTTTATTCTGACTTTAACTACTGGGGCACACAGAAGAAGTTTTTAATCTGCTCTCTTATCTAGAAGCCTTCAGGTAAGTATATAACAGATACATTTTCTAATGTTTCTCTAAATTTTCATGTGAGTATAACATATGTGTACATATGTATAGTGTATTCTATGTACTTGTTTATAAAGGATGTGGGAGTGTGATAAATATGTATTATAAGGTGAATGTAAGTGTGATACATTCAAGTGAATGTTTCAGTGTTTGCTTCAATTCCTATGGAATCAAATAGATCAGGGTGTTAGATAGTTTCCTCTATCACTCTGCCTTATTTTCTTGAGACAGGGCTTCTCACTGAAGAAGAAGCTCATCATTTGGGCTCGGTTGCCTGGTCAGGAAGGGATTTTCCTTCTGATTCTGTTTTAATATGTTCTGGGTAATGGACCCAAGACCATTCTTAGTCACTAAATTGTCTCCAGAGCCTCTATTCCTAACAATGTTCATCTCTGGTTCCCATTGTTCCTTCACTCCAGCACTGCAATGCTTTTCTAAAGAGAACTGATTTACTTTCTTTGCAAGCAAACAAAAATGATCACATATCTTCTTTTGGTAAATTTTATGCTTTCAAGTTGAAACAGATAAAAGAAGTATGGAATTCCTTTAGCCCATATTTACTTTCAGAAAACATTTTCTCATGACAACTTACATGACCTCTAGTTTCTATAGCTTAAAGACAGGAAAAGACACAAAACTCAAATCCAAGTGACTCAAAATCCTCAACATAAACCCAGTCACACTGAACTTGATAACAAAGAAAGTGGAAAATACCTTCCAATGCATTGGCACAGGTGACCACATTCTAAAAATAGCACCAATGTCATAGATATTAAGAACAACAATCAAAAAGTGTGGCCTCCTGCATCTGAAGCTTTTGTAAGGCAAAGGACACAGTCAATAAGACAAACAAATAGCCTACAGAATGGCAATCCTGAGTGTCCTGTTATTTCATATGAAGTTGAGTATTGTTCTTATAAGGTCTGTAGAAATTTGTGTTGACAGTTTGATGGGGATTAAATTGTTTTTGTAGATTGCTTTTGGTAAAATTGACATTTTTACTATGTTGATTCTGCCTATCCAGGAGCATGGGAGGACTTTTCATTTTCTGATATCCTCTTCAATGTCTTTGTTCAGTGACTTAAAGTTTTGTCAAACAGGTTTGCTACTTCTTTGGGTAGAGTTACACCAAGACAACTAATCCTATTTGTAGCTATCATGAAGAGTGATGTTTCCCTCATTTCTTCTTAAGCCCTTTTATCCTTAGTCTATGGGAGGGGTATTGATTTTTTAAAATATAATCTTGTACCCTACTATGTGGCTGAAGGTGTTTATCAGCTGTATGAGTTCCCTGGTAGAATTTTGGGGGTCACTTATGTACATGATCATATCATCTACAAATAGAGATAGTTTGACTTCTTCCTTTCCAATTGTATCTCCTTAATCTCCTTTTGTTCTACTATTGCTTTAACTAAAACTTTGAGAACTATATAGAGTTCATTGCTACTAATGGATATAAATGACCATTGATTGTTATTTCCTGTTACTTTTGGTGGTGGCATGTGTATATTTCTCTTTTTTGAGATTTTCTTCTTTGAGATTATCAATTGTTTGTGGTTTCCAGGGTATATCTGGTTTTCTTAGGTTGAAGTTTTTCTTCTAATGCTTTCTATAGGGCCACATTTGTGGAAAGGTATTCTTTAAATCTGCTCTTGTTGTAAAAGATCTTTTTTACTTCATCTCTGGTGATTGATAATTTTGGTGGGTATAGTAGTCTGGCTTGGGATTCATGCTCTTTTACCGTCTTTATAAACATCTGACCAGAACCTTCTTGTTTTCATTTTCTCCATTAAGTAGATGGGTATTGTATTTTTGGGTCTGCCTTTACAGGTAACTTGGTCTTCTCCCTTTGCAGCTCTAAGTATTTTTCCTTTGTTCTTTAGGTTTAGTGTCTTGATCATTATGTGGTGAGCAGACATTTTTAGGGGTCTAGTTTTTTTGGTGTTCTGTAAGCTTCTTATATCTTCATCGGATTTTCTTCTTTAGATTGGTAAAGTTTTCTTCTATGATTTTGTTGAATATGTTTTCTGTGCATTTGAACTGATATTCTTCTCCTTTTATTCCAATTATTTTAATGTTTGGTCTTTTTATGGTATCCCAGATTTCCTGGACATTTTGTGTTATAACTCTTTTTAGTTTTAGTGTTTTCTTAAACTAATGTATTTTGTTTCCACTATTGAATCTTCTATTCCAGAGTTTCTCTGTTCTATCTCTTACATTTTGCTGATTATACTTGCATCTGTAGTTTTTGTTCATTTTTTTAGGTTTTCTATTTCCAGCTTTGCCTCACTATGTGCCTTTTTTATTGCTTCTAATTTCAATTTTTAATTTCCAGAATGTTTTTTCTACATATTTGTTTTCTTTTTCTAGTTTTTTTTTTTAATTTTTCTTTCAGGAATGTGTTAATCTCTTTAATTTATTTATTTTTTTATATTTTAAGTAATTTTTTTCTCTTTTCTTTTAAAGCTTTTATTATCTTCATAATGTTGTTTTTAATTTATTTTCTTCTGTTCCTTTACATTGTTATGCTCAGGTCTTAATGGTGTAAAACCACAAGCTTCTTATGGTGGTATCTTGTTTTTCTTTGTATTGTAATATGTATTCTTGCACTAATGCCTGTCCATTGTTTTCTCAGTTCACTCTACTCAGCTCTTGGTTGACTCTTAATCAGTTGTGGGCCCAGGGGCTGTGGGTCTTCAGTTGGCACAGGGGCTACTCTTAGTTGGCTTTAGGCCAAGGAACTGTGTGTCTCTAGTTGTCACTGGTGCTATTCTTATTCTGTTCTTAGTTGGCTCTTAGTCATCTCATGTTTAGCTGTGAATCAGGAGGCTTTATGGGCTCCAATTGTTAGTGTTTGATAAAGAAGATTGTGGTTTGGGTGGGGTTTGGTCCATGGGATGTCCCTGCAGCTGTGTTTTGCTGAGAATTGGGCTTGGGAGGTTCTCCTGGCATTCTCTTGTTTAAGGTGGAGCTGGGTATGGTTGGGGCTATGTCCCTGAGCTAGGATTCAGAGACTATGGTCTCTGCTTGACCTGAGGGTTGGGGTGCCACTCACCTCTTAGTCAGCTGCAGAAAAGTAAACTTCAGAGACTCTAGTTGTCCCAACAATATTTTTATACTTTACATAAAATTCAAGTTCTATATTGAAAGACATTTTTGTTTCTTAACTGGACATAGGAATGGCATTTTTGTTTTCTTGTTGAGCTAAAGAATGACAGCTTATTTTCTTGTTAAGCATAGAAAGGGCCATTTGTTTTTTCTTTGGGCATAAAGATAACATTTTGTTTCCTCCTTGGGCATAGGGAACACAATGGCTTAAAGAATAAAGTGGCTTATAACAAACACTTCTCTCTAACTGATTCTTAGAGCTGAGCTTCCATTACTCAGCAAAATCAAGAATGAAAATGAAAAGCAGCCTCTGTATAGGCATCAGTTGCTGTAAATTTATATACATTTTGTAAAGATGAGCTGAATGCTACCTTAGACTAAACTTCTGTCTTTTTCTTTGTTTGAAAACTGGTGAATAAAATTTTTGTCTAGGCTATGTACTTGATTAGTAAATATTTTTAGATCTCTTTCTCCATATGACCTCACATTTTTAATGCTCTTTGATAAAGACTATTGATAATATACAAGTTTTAGAAAGACTATTATTAAGGTACAAACCCTAGAAAAACGTAGTAATAAAAAGGATAAATAAAATTGACTGAATAGATACAAACATTACAAAGGTCTACTAATAAAAATAAGAAAAATATTCAGTTACACACAAGGAATTTAAAGCACAACATACTAAATCTTTGGAGTGATGCAAGGTTATTACAAATTTAAGTTTAGTTTATATGATCACCATGTAATTATTACCATCAAATGTCAAGCATCCTTAAGGCAATTCAGAAGTTGACTGAAATTCTATTGAAGTTTTATATTTGAAAAAACTTTAAAAAACAGTTGGTTCATGTGATATACATTTTCCTTATGTAAAAAAGATGCTAAATTCATGGGTAACTCAGAACAAAATTATTTCACAAGGTTGTAAAGATTGAGCAGCAAAAATATTGGAAGATGGTTTACAGGTAAAGTTGAAAACATGGTAAGATAAAGAAGCTCAGGTCATAGAACAATGAGGAAGGTCTAGTGGTATGGACACTACACAAGATCAAAGAAGTAACATGTAAGGTAACACAGGTGAGCAATGGGACATGTGGCAGGTCAGACTAATGTAAATGGGTTAAAATAAGATAAAACAGCTAGCTAGCAATTGACCTGAGACATGGGCCAAACAACATGAAACTGATATGAGTGTTTGTGTGTTTCTTTGGGACTTTGGGATTGCAGGTTCAGATAAGCAGCAGAGTACAGGTCTGGACTATGAGACTAGGAAGGCCAAAAACTTCTTGTTATAAATCTATGTTCAAACTAAAATAGAAACTACCAGTCTCAAATGTTTTACATTGTATGAATTTTGTAAATGTATAGAAATTTAGTTATTTTGCTTATACTATATATTTATATATTTCCACTCATTTTAAGGTATTTTTTATATTGTTACAAATCTGAAGTTATTTTTATTATGTACTTTGTTTTTCTGTTTCTTATTTAAGGTATTATACCTATGGGACTCTTCAAAAACATAATATATGTTCTAGTTCTTGAAAGCAGGATAGTAAAAAAATACAGGTTAGTAGTTAATTATGTATGACAATAGGTATGTTATCAAGGTCAAACAGAGACAAATATTAAATAGATAGATGGTCTTCAATCACTTTAGAGACCAATAATATATAGCATTTAAATCTCCAGTCTCTGATGATGTTGAAAATTGCATAATTACTGAAACAGTTTTTTGTTGTTTTGCTTGAAAGTAAAATAAAAAAGCTCTGGACTCATCAAGATAATATACATAATTGATTTTTTTTTAAAAAAAACTATGAACTTGACCTTATGAATATATTTTTTACATGATAGTTGTCCTTACTGTATATAGTTTTACAGTAAGTTTACATTAGAATTAAATCCCTTGCTTTATGTTTAGACAAAAATGTAGAAATGTTACAGGAGAATTGTTCACACTGACAGTTCACTTCATGGTGTCAATAAAGCCACCTTGAATCAAGCATGAGCTGAGCCATTTGTTGACTAGAATTATCTATAGACTGTTAGAGAACAGAAGAAGTTGGATAATTAGAGACAGAAAAAGAAAAAGGAGATGCTGAGAGAAACCTCTGGGACTGGTAGGGAAGGAATACATAAAGAAAGAGGTCATTCAATTGCCCCTACATTGTTCTTTGGTTTTATCAGGTTTTTATCTCATTTCTGATTTTGTATTAATACTAATATAATTTAGGTTAATATTACATCCTCTCACTGTTACTTCAATGGAACTGCTTTGAGAAACTTTAACTACAATTTAACAAGATATATTGGTGAAGTTAATATTCATCACATTTACAGCAGTGAATGATCCTTTTGTGGTGAAGCTCCCTCTCTTGCCTTCTATACCACTTCCTTACCAACATAGTTATTAATGTCACTTATTTCTACACCTTACTATGCCAGCACTTAGACAAATAGAATTCCACTTGTATTATTTTTATTTTGACTTATTCACATAGTTGCATAGCCAATGTAATGAATAGAAATAAGACAACTGTTTCTCTTCCTGAAAAATAATCTATGAGAAAATATTATTAAAGTTCATATTATTTACCCATTATTGCACTAGATAATATTTAGAGTTTAACTATTCAGAAGAAAACTGTCATGATCAATCACATGTAATATTCACATGCATACAGTTTTATACTTATGCAAGTCAGATATCAAGCATAGTTGCTTGTTGTGATGTTATAGAAGACAAAGTTGTAAGAAACTGTCAAACTGGTACACAAAACAGTGGACCACTTTATTCTTCAAACAACTTATGAATGTAGTTCCCTGCCCAACAAAACTAGTCATTATTTGGGCCATTCTATGTAACATGGTGTCATTTTTCTGAGATTTAATGTCACATTTTCCTACTTGCTAAAGTTATCAAATATGATTCATTTTGGTATCTATCAGTATAAACTTTAAAAGTTTATGTATGCATTTTGCTCACTAAGTAACTCATTTTTGTCTTTTTTTTAAAAAAAATGTAACACTTAAAATACACAAAATAATATTTTTTGTAGTATGCATTTACAGATAAGTTTGTCTATTTCATTAATTGCCTTTGTTTTTTAAAAATTTGACTGGCTGAACTGCCCATAAGCACTATGCAATCTCAAGACAGATAAATCCCTGCATAAATAGAGAAGGTGTTCATCAATTACATCAACACATTATTACAAATTGATACCTTCTGGGAGATATAAAGTAAATTTTTCTGACACCAGTAATTTGATCAAACTTTAATCGAAGGCCACATGTCTCAGAACATATGAACAGCATGCACTAGAGTTGATAAATGGAAGTGAGAGAAAAATGGCCCAAATTTGGTTAGGTAGGAAAGGGTGAAGATCTGTGAGAAGTTATGTATAAGGTGAGAGTAGCAAAAATCTATTGCATAAAGTTTTCAAAATTTTAATACAAATTAACTAGACCATTTTTTCAGCAATAGATTATAACCTTGCCAAGAATTCTGGAAAGCTTTACCTAGCCAAATATGTTAGACTTTCTCCCACTGTTTTTCTTCTAGATACATAATTATTTTGTTTTACATACTTAGAGAATTTAGTTTGATTTTCCATTATAATTTTACTTTCCAAGCCTATGACAATTACTTCGAAGTTACTTTTTGGTTGTTCATTTTTAAACATTTGAAACTTATAATTTGTTCTAGACTCAGTGTTCACATTGCTTTAGTACCAATTATTTCAAAAGCTCTTATCTTTTGAGTTGTTCTGTGTCCCTGTCAAAGAAATAAAAAAATCTACATTTAGTTATTTATTGTTTTGCTCTCTTTGCTTAGTTTAGAGACAGAAACTTATATATTTCCACATGGTCTTGAACTCACTGTATAGTCAAAGATGACACTGGATTTATAACCCTTCCCTCTCTAGAGTACTAGGATAAAAACACCAACTAATATGCTAACAGTTTAAGTGATAGCACTCAAGAGTTCTTTGCTTGACAGGTAAGGACTTTGTGAACTGAGCTATAGTCCCAGTCCCTAATTTTAAATTTTTTCTTTTATTCATTCTATGTGTCTTTCCTACTATTGTTATCACAGATACTCGGCATATGTCATCCAGATACTCAGCAAGGAAAATTCTTTCTTTATTTTATATTCATAGGATGAATATAATAAAGAGTTCATTAATAATAATTGACTAATAGTTTGCTCTGAAATATATAGATACATCTTATATTCACAAAATTGATTTACTATATTAAATATCATTAACTATGGGACATTAAAGAAAATATTCAAACTTATAAAAAGTGGATTTACAATCATTAATTTTCTTAATTTTCCAATTTTTAACAAAATTCTAAAATTAGATGATTTGTATGAGGATAAAGAAATTCATACATTGTTTTAAATATCATATTTCTAGTGAGTTGAAATCTAAATGAGAGTTGCAAAAGGATAATAAAAACTTACATGTAAACAGAACACTATCCACATCGTTTGAGCTAACATTTTTTCTTAAAATGCCATTAACCACAAGGCAAGAAAATAAAGACTTCAACACTATTAAAATTAAGAATATATCATTAAATAATAATTAGAATGTGAACAGTGAAGCTACTGATTAGCATTGGTATAATTAAAATTGTTGAATTATTAATACATATATTTTCATATTTAGAAAAGATATATTTATGAAATAATTTCTTCATTATTTTTATATTCTCTATAATCTAGAAAGTTATTAAAATCAAGTAGAAAATAAGTAAAATTTGAGAATAACCACTATGTTATAATATGAGAAATAAAATAGGTAAATATGGAAAATTGCCAATATCTTGAGTCATCAAGGAGATGTCAGGAAATGGTTGACAGAGAAGAAAAAAAGGACAATGGCCAGAACAGGCAGCATTTTGAACTTTTATAAAGTTCTCATTGTTCAAAGCCCTTTGGAAGATTGCTTGTAGGACCTCTTATGACTATGTAATCTTACTTTAACTGCCTAATAGTTTCAACTATATTTGCCCCATTTTAACATTCACCTCATTTTAAAAGAAACAAGCTCACAAACTAGTCAAAATGGTTGCCGTATTCATCACTTCTGTCTTTGGTTATTTTCCACTGTTAGAACATAACACTTGATGCTAAGAATCTATAAGAAAGGATGTTCATCTGGAAGGGTATTACAGAGTCTGAGAAATCCAGAAGGATGGTGTCAGTTTCTGGTAAATATCCATATGCAAAAGCGATACTTAGGTGAGCTAAAATAATAGTGATAATAAGATGACTTATTCTAACCTCAACAGGACTAATCTATGTCTTCAAACCATTATTGTCTTCTGAGGGTGGCTCCCCATGACCAAGTCACTATCCATGAAACTCAGTTTCTCTGGCATCTACCTTCACTCAGAGTACTCATGCTAAGAACAAAATTTAATTTCTACCACATTTCCATTTGGTTAGCATCTGTATTAACTAATAATTGCACTGTGAACTTGGAATTAGCTAAATATTTGTGGATACCAGAATCCAAGAAGAAAATCTTGTATTATACAGCTATTTCTACTTAAGTATAAATTTTTTTAGAAATATAAATCCCACCAACTTAGCTCAGGAAAAGCAGCCAGAAATAAAAGTGTTACTAAATTTTTCTATTTATACAGAACTGTAAGAACAGAAAATCAATATCTATGCAAAGGATTTAAGATAATAGTGAAGTCTAGTAGAAAACAATAACTGGCTATAAAATGATTATGGTTGTTCATCCATATTCAGATATATATGCTCTATGTAAGAAAAACTTGCATGTCTTGAAAATACATTTATCTTCTGGATTCTACATAGCTCTAACAAAATCACTTTCCAAATTGCTTTCATATATATATATATATATATATATATATATATATATATATATATATATATATATATTTCAGTCATTTTAGTTTAACTCTAAACAATTATATAATAATTAGAATTTTATTATTTGTATTTATAGTCTATTTATTTATTTATGAAGTTACAAGTTTTTAATTTCTCTGAAGAAATAAGGAACATTGTAGAGAGTGACATAATAAAAGATATTGTTGGCAATGTAATTTAAAATAATTATAGTAATCATGTATATATATAATCTAACAATATGCAGTTAAATTATATCACATATCCAATATGTACATATAATATTTAAAGTTATTATATTTTAATTAATTTGTATGTATTTTTATCTAGGAAGATTGCTATTTATAAATCTATAAATGAATGCATATTTATTTATGCACAAATCCACTGTATTTCATAATTTAAATTATGAAATTAGCTGAATTTCTTACCATAATTTGCCCTCATTTCCAGCTTGAAGTCTTCTGATGCTTCATTTATAGTCCAGGCTGTACCTTAATCTGTCATGCTGGTGGAGTTTAACTGTATCTGAGCTAATTATGGTTTTCTCTTTCTTCTTTATTTAGTTTTACTTTAATTACACCAGCATTTGCTTAAATTCTGAGTTCTTATTTCAATATTGGATGTCTTTTCATGCTATCTCTTTTATTATTATTATTATTATTATTATTATTATTATTATTACTATGAAAATGTCATTTTTTTCTCCTTGTGTCCCCTTGCTCAGGCTCCCTTCCTTCTCACGCCCCTTGCAGTCACTCACTCTTCTCTCCATTAGTCTATCTCCTCCCCAGCAAAGGCAGGAGGTCCGAAGGTCCCAAGGTGGCTTAGCTCAATATCCACTCCATGTAGATCTTGTTTCCTCACCCCCACATCAAGACTGAGTCAGGTGTTTCTCTGGAGGGAATGGGCTCTAAGTGTCATTCAGTCCAAGATGTTTCAGATCCCAAGTTGCTCATTGGTTGTGGTTTGCAGATTGGACGTGCTTAGCTTTTTTTGTTTAGAGTCCACTAATGAGTGAGTACATCCCCTGTATATCTTTCTGAGTTTGTGAGGCCTCGCTCAGGAAGCTATTCTCCAAATCCATCAATTTACCTGCAAATTTTAGCATATCATTTTTTCTCACTCCTGAGTAGTACTCCATTGTGTAAATGTACCATAGTTTGTTAATTCATTCTTCAGTTGAGGGGCATCTAGGTTGTTTCCAGGTTCTTGGTATTAAGAAAAATGCTCCTATAATCATAGGCGAGCTAATGCTTTGGAGTGTGAATGTGTATCTTTAGGATATATGCCCAGTAATGATATTGCTAGATCTTTGGGGAGATTGATTCCCAGTTTTCTGAGAAATTGCCATACTACATTCCAGAGTGACTGTAGAAGCTTACACTCCCACCAACAATGGAGGAGTGTTCCCCTTGCTCCACCACCTCTCCAGTATAGGCTGTACTCTGTGTGTTTTATCTTAGCCAGTCTGATAGGTGTAAGGTGGTATCTCAAAGTTGTTTTTATTTACATTTCTTTGATGGGTGATGATGTTGAGCACTTCTTCAAGTGCCCACTGGATTCCTAATGTCTTCTTTGTAGCTGCTCAGTGTTAGACATTTCAAAGTAGTACTTTCATTGTGGGTAAACTTTTTTCTTTACTTTCTTTTCTTCTTAGGATAAGCTCTTTATGAAATTTTCACCACTTTTTCTCTTTGTTTCCACAGGCATTTGAGATTTCTATGTCTTGCAATATCCAGTGTATCTGTTAGAGTAAATATCAACTGACAACTTTTCTTAGCCCAAATACACTACTTCTGGAATCATGAAATGCAGTATACTGAATAGTGTTTAGATGGATAATGGTCTCATGGTTTAAATTTTTTAGATTTTTTTTTTTTTTTTTTTACTTTCTACCAGTTGCCCCTTCTTTCTCTCACAACCCTGGAAGTGACATTCTCTCATTTTGCCTCTCTTACTCCTGGAAGCTCTACTTTCCCACAGAGCCTCCTCCATGTCTTACACCTTTCAAGCTACCACAGATGGTATTTTGTATCACCTCACATAGTTACCCATTCCATGGGACTATGTTTTTATGTTCAAGATTCTTAGCATCTGTGTCCTGTGTAGTATTTTTTTTCAGTCAGTGCTCTGGAGATCCATCCTGGCAGGATCTAAAGATTTCAGATCATTTTGTTATCTGTTTAAAAACTGATGCTGCAATTTTCTCTCTTCCAGTTTTTGGGCTAAGCATGGTTTATATGCAGTTTATTTAATGTCAGGTAGATAACTTGGGTTATATACTAAATGAAATTGATCATTTGGGTTTATATATCTGATGTTACTTCACAACGTCTTGTGGTGAAATGTTGTAATGTGTTTCTGTTGACAAAAGACCTCCTTTTCACAAATGAGTTTAGACTTATCCTTCTGCTTCATCTACTACTATACTGTTATCTATTCTTTCCTTCTTCATGCATGTGCTCCAGTGTTGAGTGTACATGTCATAGATATTTGCCATGTCCTCTTGGTAAAATGACTTCTTAATGGTTATATAGTGACACTTGTGTTTTCTTTACATTTCAGGTGTGTGTGTGTGTGTGTGTGTGTGTGTGTGTGTGTGTGTGTGTGTGTTGTGTATATACACATTTGGGCATGTGTCCAAGTGTTTATGTACATATGAAGGTTAGAGGTGAATCTTAAGATACTTTTCTTTGTCTCTCTCCATATCATGATTAGATCCTGACAAATACACACAGAGCACACAAATTCAGTCTTATTAGCTAGCCAGCTGAACCCCAAAGTTCTACTTCCTTCAGGTTTCTCTATGCTCTGCATTTTATGTGGGTACTGAGAAAAAAGGCAATTTCTTACCCTCAGATGAAAAATGGTTTACCAAATTATCAGCTCTCCAATTCTTTAAAAACTTCTTCTTTATAAGCATTTAGAAATGATCAAAATGATAGCATTATTTCCATTCATTCTTTCTTCACAATAATCAATGTGACTACAGGTCAAGAACATGAAGGTGTCCTCTATAATAAGCTACTTGTGGTGGTTAGATCTAATTGTCAACTTGATACTTTCTAAAAATCACCTGAGAAGAGAGTTATAGTGAAGAGTTTTATACACTGGGTTAGCTTGTATGCATGTCTGCAGTGGAGGTTGTCTCAGATTAATTGATGTGGGAAGCTCCTTCAGTGTTGGTGGCACCATTCCCTACACAGGGGTTCCTAAACAACATAGGAAAAGACAGTTGTAGTTGAGAAAAAACATGCATGGGTGCTTCTGCTTCTTTCCATTTTTTCTTTTATTTTTATTTATTTATTTTTATCATAAATAAAGTCATATTTTTTATCAGCGTATACACTTGTTCAAGCTCCCTTCCCCCTTCTGCCACTTCCAGTCACTCTCTCTTCTCCACATCTCTTTATCTCCTCCCCAGCAAGGGCAGGAGGTCCCAAGGTCCCAGAGTGGCTTAGGTCAGCATCCAATCCTGGCAGATCTGCTTTCCTCACACTAACATCAAGATTGGGTCAGGTGTTCATCTGGAGAGAGTGGGCTACAACGTGCTGGTCCAAGATGTTTCAGATCCCAAGATGTTCAGTGTTTGTGGTTTGCAGCTTGGACATACTTTGCTTTTTACCTTATTATTTTGAGTCCACTAATGATCCCCTGCTTATCTTAGTGAGTTTGTTATGTCTCTCTCAGGAGGATATTCTTGAAATCCATCCATTTGCCTGCACTAATATGAAAAGACTAGCTATGTTTACTTTCCTGCCTTAACTTTCTCATCATGAAGATGGATCTAAAATTATAAGGTGAATAAAACACTTCTATCTTAAGTTACTTTTTTAAAATTAGCTTTTCATAGGAGGAAGAATAAAGCTAAAAAACCAATTAAGAACATATGATTATTACTTATGCTTTTACATTGAAGATCTTTCCATTTTCTTATATCCTCTTCAGTTTCTTTCTTCAGAGATTTAAAAATTATGTCAAATAGATCTGATACTTCTTTGATTATAGTTACATCAAGATATTTAATGCTATTTGCAGCTATTATAATGGGTGATGTTTCCCTTATTTCTTTTTCAGCCTTTTATCTTTAGTGTATAATAGAGCTTCTGATTTCTTGGAATTAATCTTGTATCCTGCCTCATTGCTGAAGGTATATTTTAGCTGTAGAAATTGCCTAGTAAAATTTTGTGGGTCACTTATACATACAATGTTCATTTAATTTGATGATGGCTTTTTGCTTTTTGTAAATTTTCTTTATTATATTTATGTATTTTCTGTGTATTCGTGCTCTCTCCAGCACTTTAATCATGAAGGCATGTTGGGTTTTGTAAAAGACTTTTCAGCATCTAAAGAGATAATCATGTGTTTTTTTTTTCCTTCAATTGTTTTTATATTATGGATGACAATTACAGTTTTCCATACTTTGAACTATCCCTGCATTTCTGGGATGAAGCCAACTTGATTGTGGTGGGTGATTTTTTTTTTATATGTTGTTGTATATGGTCTCCCAGAATATTGTTGAGAATTTATTATTATTATTATTATTATTATTATTATTATTAATAATAAAGTTACATTTTCTATCCGTGTATGTCCTTGTTCAAGGTTCCTTCTCCCTCCCACCCTTCCAGTCAAACTTTCTTCACCACATATCCCCATCTTCTCCCCAGCAAGGGCAGGTGGTCCTAAGGTCTCAATGTCACAATGTCACAATATGGCTTAGTTCAGCATCCACTCCTGGCAGATCCAGTTTTCTCCCCCCAACATCAAGACTGAGTCAGGTGTTCCTCTAGAGCACCTTGGGATCCAAGGTGCCAGTCCAAGGTATATCAGTTCCCAAGCTGTTCACTGGATGTGGTTTGCAGCTTGGACATGCTTTGTCTTTTGCTTTTTTGTTTAGAGTCCACTAATGAGTGAGTACTTCCCCTGCTTATCTTTCTGGGTTTGAGAGACCTTGCTCAGGAGGATATTCTCCAAATCCATCCATTTGCAAATTTTAGGAAATTTTAGTACTCCATTGCGTAGATGTGTTGCACGCAACCTTGTCCTGCAAGGAAGACATGACACCAGGCTCATCTTTCAGCAGTTTATTCAGGAACCTTGATTAATTTTCTGACTTCTGACTTAATTAGGATGGGGACTGACTGACTTACTACATCTTCTATCTCCGGGGAAATCCCGCCCGCAGCCTGAATAGTCTCTGGGCAGCCAACCCCAGTACGCCACGTGGGCACTACCTATAAGTCTAGGTACGCAAGTCAGATTCTTAGCCTTAGTCAATTATGGGATAGTTTGTCACTGAGAGAACTCACCATATGGAAGGTGGAGGGCAGAAGCCAGCCCCATATTTAAGGTGCGGCTGTAGGAAGCTCTCTACATAGATGTACCACAGTTTGTTAATCCATTCTTCACTTGAGGACATCTAGGTTGCTTCCAGGTTCTTGCTATTGCGTCAATGTTCATTTGGAAAATTGGTCTGTAATTCTCTTTCTTTTTTGTATCTTTGAGTGGCTTGAATATTAGGATTATTGTGGCCTCATAAAAAGAGTGTGACAATGTTTCCTTGGTTTCTACTGTATGAAACAGTTTGAAGAGTATTGGTATTAGATCTTCTTTGAATGTCTGGTAGAAGTCTACACTGAAACCATCTGGGTTTGGAATTTATTTTTATTTGGGATACATTTAATGACATCTTCAATTTCCTTTGGTGTTATAGGACTGTTTAGGTCTTTAATCTGGTCTTGATTTAATTTTGGGAAGTGAAATCTTTCTAGGAAGCTTTCTATTTCTTCTAGGTTCTCCATTTTTGTCGAGTATAGATTTTCAAAATATGAGCTGATATTTCTTTGAATTTCTGGGGGTCTTTTGTTATTTCCGCCTGTTCATTTTTAATTTGGTTGACTTGGATACTCTCTCTCTCTCTCTGTTTTTTGGTTATTTTGGATAAGGGTTGATTTATCTTGTTAACTTTCTCAAAGAACCAACTATTTGATTCATTGATTTTTTTTGTCTTGTTCTTTTTGCTTCAATTGTGCTGATTTCAGCTCTAAGTTTAATTCTTTCCTACTGTCTATTTCTTCTAGGTGAGTTTGCTTCTAATTGTTCTTGGCTGTGCTGATAGTTCTCTTGTGTGGGATATCTCTAGTCTTCTCATGTAGGCACCTAGGCCTATGAATTTTTCCCCTAAGACTGCTTTTACTGTATCACATAAGTTTGGGTATGTCATGGATTTATTTTTGTTGAATTCTAGGAATTCTTTGATTTCCTTCTTAATTTCTCCCTTGACCCAGAGGTTGAGTGATGTTTAATTTCAGTGACTCGGTAGGCTTTCTATGATTCTTGATGTTGTTGAACTCTAACTTTAGACACTGGTGATCTAAAATGGTACAAGGTATTATATATATTTTTGGTACCTGTTGATATTTCCTTTATAATACAGCATGCGGTCAATTTTAGCAAAAGTTACATAGGTTTCTGGGAAATATGTATATTCCATTTTGTTTTGGTGTAGAGTTTGGTATATATTTACTAAGTCAATTTGGGTCTTAACTTCTGCCAGATTACTTATTTCTCTGTTTTTGTCTGGTTGACCTATCCAAAGGTGAAAATTGGGTATTCAAGTCTCCACCTATTAGTATATGAGATTTGATATGGGTTTAAGCTTTAAAAGTGTTGGTTTTGCATATATAGGTACCCTTGTGTTGGTGGCATAGGTATTGAGGATTGAGATTTAATTTTGTTGAATTATTTCCTAAGATGAATAAGTAGTGACCTTCTTGGTCTCTTTTGATTGATTTTAGTTTAAAGTCTATTTTGTTAGATATTAGAATGTCTAATATCACACCAGCTTTTGTCTTATGGCCATTTGATTGGAAAGCCTTTTTCAACCTCTTACTCTGAGCCTGCATCTGTCTTTAAAGTTGAGATGTATTTCTTGTATGCAGCAGAAAGAAAGTTTTTGTTTTTGTATCCATCTTGTGTGGGTGTGTCTTTTCATAGGTGAATTGAGTCCATTGATATTAAGGGGTATTAATGACCAATAATCAATTGTTCCTATCATTTTTGTTAGTAGTTTGCATTTCCTTTATTTCAGGTGGGTTTCTTCTGTGGGATTAACAATTTTCTGTGGTTACATGGGTGTTTCCGGTTTCCTTGGTGTTTTCTCTCTAGGGCTTATTTCAGGATGAGGTTTGTGATTAGGTATTGTTTAAATCTTCTTATGTCGTTAAATATCTTGTTTACTCCATCTATGTTGATTGACACTTTTGCTGGGTACAGTATTCTAGGTTGGCATTCATGCACTTTTAGTGTCCATATAATGTCTGAGCAGGACCTAGTTGCTTTCATTGTTTCCATTTAATAATCAGGTGTTATTCTGATTGGTCTTCTTTATACGTGATTTGACCATTTTTCTTTGTAGCTCTTAGTATTTTTTCTTTGCTCTATAGGTTTAGAGGCTTGATTATTATATGGCTAGTGGGGTTTTTTTGTGTGTGGGGGTCTTGTCTATTTGGTGTCTGTAGGCTTCCTGTATTTTTATAGGCATGTCCTTTTTTAGGTTGGGGATATTTTCTTCTATGATTTTGTTGAATATATATTCCATGCCTTTGATCTGGTATTCTCCTTTTTCTATTCCAATTATTCTCAAGTTTGGTCTTCTCATGGTGTCCCAACTTTGCTGGACACCATGTTTTATGATATTTTTGGTTTTAGTGTTTTCTTTGACTCATGAATCTATTATCACTATAGAGTCTCGCATCCTAGAGATTCTCTCTTCTATCTCTTAGATTCTGTTGGTTATGCTTAAATCTGCAGTTCTGGGTTATTTTTTCAAGTTTTCTATTTTTAGTTTTGTCTTGGTTTGTGCCTTCTTTATTGCTCATATTTCAGTTTTTTTATTCTTGTCAAATTTCTTTCATCTGTTTGTTTTGTTTCCTTGGTTTACTTTATTTTCTTTCAGGGCTTTGTTCACCTCTTCTAATTTTCTGTTTGCATTTTCTTCTATTTCTTTTTAAAAATAATTTATTTTTTGTGAATAAAGTCATAATTTTTTACCTTTGTATAGTTTTGCTCAAGCTCTCTTCCCCCTCCCACCCTTTCCAGTCATTCTCTGTTCTCCACATCTCTTTATCTTCTCCCCAGCAAGGGCAGGAGGTCCTAAGGTCCCAATATAGCTTAGTTCAGCATCCACTCCTGGAAGATCCAGTTTGCTCCCCCGAAAATCAAGACTGTGTCAGGTTTTCCTCCGGAGGGAGTGGGATCCAAGGTGTTTCAGATAGCAAGCTTTTCAGTGGTTTTGGTTTGCATCTTGGACATGTTTTGCTTTTTACTTTTTTGTTTAGAGACCATTAATGAGTGAGTACATCCCCTGCTTATCTTTCTGGGTTTTTGATACCTCACTCAGTAGGATATTCTCCAAATCCATTCATTTGCCTGCAAATTTTAGGATATCATTATTTCATACTGCTGATAAGTATTCCATTGTGCAAATGTACCACAGAGTGTTAATCCATTGTTCAGTTGAGGGGCATCTAGGACGTTTCCAGGTTCTTTAAGGGAGATTTTTTTTATATCCTTTTTTAAGGCTTCTATTAGTTTCATAAAGCTGTTTTTAAGGTTGTTTCCTCTTTGTTGTTATATTCATATCTTGAAGCTATAGAACTACTTGCTTCTTCTGGTAGTATCTTGTTGACCTTTGCATTGTTGTATGTATGCTTGCACAGCTGTCTGCCTGTTGTTTCCCCAATTCACTCTTGATTAGTTCTTGGTCAGTTTTTAGTGAATTGTTGGTCTGAGGGCTCTTTATTAATTTTGTGCTCTGAGGGTCAGCCATTCTCCTGAGGTCAAAGTGTTATGCCAGTCATCACCCCTTGACCTCTCATCTCTCATCTATGTACCCAGGGACTTGGCTGTTCCCCCACTGATATTTTACTGGCTATGTGTTGGGTGGGCTGTGCTCTGTACTAAAGCCTAGAAGCCATCTCAGGGCTCAGGTTCAGGTAGAAAAAGAGAATTCTTAAAAATGTGTTTATATTCTTACATTTGGAAATCTCTTGTAAATAAAATGTGTCCATTCAAATGAAAATCTCAATAGTTATTCTAATTCTTTTTGAACATTAAAATTTTAGAAACTTATTTTGATAAGCACCTCTCCTTTTGCCAAGTACACAGTCAGTAAATTTTTAGACTGCTTGTTAATCACCAACTGGAAAAATAGAGAAACAGAAATTTATTGTCTGAAGAAGCTGATATAAATGGGTTTCTACACTATCAAGACTTACTGGGATAATTTTCTATTTCCATGATCACTTTTATTGTGTATTTTTGGAACTAGCTCTAAAATATTGAAAGTTTAGATGATCAACTTTATACCTAATTTTATAAAACACATTTTTATGTTGCTTTGAGAATATCATTTATGTATATCACAGTTTTTAAAACATATCTGCCTCCAATTCTCCTTGTCCATCTCCTCAGAGATATATTTTATATAATTTTATAGGTAAAGTGACAATCTTAAAATATTCTTGTGCAAACATGCAGAAATGCTAATATTACACAAACATTTTCAATTCTAGGTATTTTGTGGTAGAGAGAGTTAAGAGAGAATAGTTAGCTCCAAACTAACCCCCAAGAATTAACTAAGGATTTCTAAAATTAATGTATTAATACAAATACAGAGAAAAGACCCCTGCTTCTTCTCATAAATGTTGAAGACCAGAAAATACCAAAATTCTAGGTAGAACTGAAACTTGAAAAAAATTATTCCTGAAAGAGGAAGATTAAGACAAAATTGATTGATATGGTGGAAGTATGAAAAATACACATTGCATCAGGGGTGAGCAGTACAAATGTTGTTTAAGGAATAAGTTCTGGGCTGGGGAAATATTAGTAACATGCTTGTTGTGCAATGCAAGAAGAGGGAATCTAGTTTCATCCCCCAGAACTGAGTTATAAATTAGAGTTATCTTATCAAATTAGAATTATTTGAACACAAATTTTTAATGCAAAACATTTACTATAGTGATTGTCAAAACATTTATATAGTGATTGTCAGATAGGAGAGGGCCTTTTATTTATGGTAAATAATCTCAATGGGCTTGTGTTTTGAGATCATTTACTCTTTTGTCCTGTCACTAGAGTTGACAGTGTCAGTGTTTTTATATACTGGACAGCAATGGTACTGTGTAATACTGACGACACTTTGTGCCACATCAAAGTTGGTAAGAAGTTGTTAATTAAGCTAGAGCAAGTTGAGAATGAGAAAAAAAGAAACATATAGTAAATACTGGACATCTGAAGGGACCTGGCCTGAAAGAAATAGCCAAGAATTTTCATATCATACCCTATGATATGTACAGGGAAAACAACAATAGGAAAAGATTAGGGAGTTACATATTGGGTTCCACTGTAGGAAGTTGGTCTACTTTAAACTAAGCAAATTCTGGGATGTGAAAATGCCTCAGCAAAACGGCAAAGACCCAAGGCTGGTACAAAAATCCATGTTAAAAATAAAATAAAGCTAGACCTAATGATTTGTGCTTATAATCTCAGTACTGCTGGAATGGAGACAGGCGGACCCCTAGGGCTCACTAACAGCTATTACCTAATTGGTGAGAGACTGTATCTCAGAAGGTAAAAAGAATGTAAGGATGGAGTGATGCCTCTGCAGTTAAGAAGACATAGTACTCTATTAAAGGATAAAAGTTGTATTCCAAGACATTCTGGCTGGCAATTTCAAGGAATCTGATACTCCTCCTATTTTCTATGGGTACCAACACACAACCTCTGTGGGTAACATTTATCCTACTGTATACACTTATGTGCATTATGCACATACATACATAATACACACTCACACAGAACATGTGTGCCTCTACATACACAGATGCAATCACACATGTATGCTTATATACACAGCCTGAAATTCCACACAAATTGTTTATTAATATAAATATAACTGATAAGTAGATTATAATGTCTGTCTCAAAACTTGTTATGTAGAAATCCAGATTAGAGCATCAAAAGTAATTCGCATATTTAATAGAAATGTGGTAACTTGTCATTCATTATAAATGCTTAAACACTGAAGGATATTGGAGAAATCTCTACAGTATTTTCTATGATCCAAACAGTATATCTGCAACTAGGAAAAGTGCATTAAGAACTTCCAGATTTAAGAGAAGTTATTTGAGCAGATAATGACTCTTAAAATGCTAAGCTTTGGATTATGAAATAAGCCCAGTTGTGGCAGGTTGAAAATGGGAAATCCCCAAAAGACAAAAGAATACTTATTAGAAGAGATTCAACAAAATTGTGCAGGCCTTACTGACAGACCAAATAGGAGGACAAGGAGGCTTAGCACATAGAATTAAAATTCTCCCAAAACAGAGCACACATATTTCTGTTTCCATGAGAAAAAATACAATAACAACCCTAATTTCCACATTCCTTAAATAAAAACAGAGAATTACTTGGAACTGTAGTACATACCTTTAATCATAGCACTTAAAAGGCTCAAAAGGAAAATTATGAATTTGAGGCCAGCCTGAGCTCCCCAGGAAGACTGAGCATCATAAGATTAAAAGAAAAGGCAACATTAACAAAAACAGACTCAGGTAATTTACATAATAGATTATTATCCAATGTGTGTTACATATTTTTCTCCAGACTATTGTGTAATGATCAGTTTACCAACTTTTCTCAAAAACATTTGTAGTGAATTTTGAAAGCTGGTGGTTTAAGGGATATAATCTTCTAGATAAATGTATTTATGCAAAGAACGTTTGTGTTTATTGAAGTTCCATTCTTCCACTGCTATAAAATACCCTGATAACAGGTAACCTAAGAAATAAAAGGTTAATTTCAGCTTACAGGCTCATGTTACAGTCCATTAGAGCAGAGAGTCAAAAAGCCAGAGATACAAACAACTAGTAACATCATATCAGAACCAAGAACACAAAAAAGCAAATGCCTACTTGATTTAAGCACTCAGCTTGCTTTCTCAATTCTTGAGCACTTCAAGACCAAGCTCAAGTTATGTCACTACCCACAAAGTAGTTGATATGATGACTACTTCAACTACTGAAGCCAAGACAGTCCTCCACTAATCACTACAAAATAGTACTAATATTGGCTTTTGTTTTTATGGACCAGGGTGAAGGTTTATAACTGACTAGAATCAGAAAGAAAAACTTCTAGATTTAACATTTATTCATTCCTAAGATGGTTCATCTGTCAAAGCAGTTGCTACCCAAACACAAACTAATGAATTCAACCACAATCTACATTAAAAACCCAGGTATATTGATTATCACATGCAATTCCAGTACTTGGCAGACAGAAACAGGTACTTCTCTAGGGCTAGCTATATAAACAGTTCTCACTGACTTGGGAAACCATAGGTCAGTGAAAGGCCCTGTTTCCAAAGTACAAGATAGATCGTACCTGCGGAATAAAATTCAGGTTGTCCTCTGGCCTCCATACACTTGCATACATGTGCCAATGTGTCCTATGCACAGCTCAGCAGGGGAGTAACTGTCTATATGAGCAATGAGATCTTTTCTTTTATGTCCCTTTCCTTATAGTTCTGGTCTTTTCTAGTCTGGTTCAAAAGCTCTCAAAATTCTGGTCATCATTATCCTTGCAAGTGTTCATCCCCATTAACCACAGGACTAGCCACTGGGATTTGGCCACCCATTTCTTTGTATAAGAGCAAAGCAGAAAGTAAATATATGTGTAGCAATCTTATTTGCATTATCACCCTTGATAAGTCATGCTTATGATTTTTATCTTCTTTATAGTTATTGTTAACTTTTGAGTATTTTAAATTCATTTTACTGTTTTTCTTGATAAATACAAAATAAATAAAGAAAAAAATTAAAAAAAGAGTAAAGCAGAAGAGAAATGAATAAATGTCTCATTTTTAATATTAACTCTGTAGAGTAATATAATAAGTTTAATTCATGGAAGTTTTAATTGGCCTAAGCAGATTCAAAATTTCTTACTTGAGGATACTAAGTTAGGCAAGAAAGTTTATATTTCAGCAGGACTATAATTAATATAATACCTATATTAGCTTCCTGCTCACACACAAGGGTTCATTATTACACAGACACTGTAGGGCTCACTGAATATTGCATTCTGAAATGTGTGACTAGTGCCTGGGAGCAATTTTCAAACTATCTTCTGGAAACACGGTATACTTAAAAGGATTTAAGAGTAAAGATTTTTCACTTAGGAAATTCCATTTGAACCATTTACACATTAAGAAAATGGGAGAAATTTTTCTGTACCAACTTCACCCACATTTGATGGGGGAATCCTCCACTAAAACAGGCATTACTAGCTATTACTGTTGCTATGGAAACAAAATGCTCTCCTACCTTTTGCAAATATAGAAATGTACAATGCATCCTGGCAACTGTTTATCATATCTGAATTTGAAATAAGGGTCTTTCCAATGGATAATAGCATTATGAATAAATTGTGGGTAGGTGCCAAAATTTTGCAAGTATCTCTAAGATGCCTGTTATGACATAATTGGAACAAAACAAGGAGAAACTTGTTCTCATACTATTACACTTAAGCACTTAAATGAACCATTGAAATACACAGAAATTATGTGATGTTTCAATGTTTTATTAGCATATTGCAATTAGGCTTAATAATGGATTTGATTATACTGGTTTTTGTCACATCTATCTAGTGTTCTTTAATCATATTCACTCCATTCTCTCTTACCTCCCACCACTTAGGTTTTCTTCTTCAAAGGTAACGCTACCTCTCCTTTCATGTCTTTTCTTCCACCACAATGAGTTTTAGTAGAATTGTTTATAGGAGCACAGGAAGAGTTTGTTTATAAGATCGTTGCACCTTAACAGTGGCTACACCACAGAGAAAAAAATGTCTCTTCTTCCCCAGGAATTACTAATGGTTGAGAATATCATGGAAGGATGGAATCAAAACATAGATCTAAATATAAGATGTCTCTCGCTCAAGCCCATATTCATATCTCTAATTTACACCAAGAAAATAATATCCATAGGTACTACATTGATGTGTTTCTTGTAACAAAATCTGTTAATTTTTAAGTAAAAATCAATTCCTTATTGACAGGTGAGAAATTTTAAGCTGCGATTTAGCTCAGGTACATTTTGCTTCTCAGCATGTGGATTGCTGTACTTAGGACTCAGAACTAAAAATGTCATAGACTTTATTAAGCTGTCAGTGAGAAGTCCAATGAGTCTTGTGAAACTAACTATAGGAGACTGTAAGCACATACATAAAAAAGAAGTAGGTATGAGCAAGAAGGAAAAAAGGAAGAGGTAAGGAAAGAGGAAGGAAAAATATGTGATAATATTTTTTACATTTACATGTTAGTTTGTGATTGTTATCCACATGCATCTTTATGCCCTGATGTATTTTAATACCTGAAAAATGTAAAATTGTTGCTTTATAGCTAAAACATCATTTCAGGTTTCAAGGCCACACTTAATTTTTTTGTACTATTTTCTTATAAAACAATGTCTCCAGTTCTTTTTATCTTATTCCACTCTTAAAACAATATTTTTAATTGCTTTTCGATCAAATATATATGTGTGCAATATTGTTTTATAGTACAAAACATAGTATATAAAATTTATATTATGTGCATATATATTAGAAAACACTTTTAGTTCAGTATAAGTCATCAAATAAGCAATGAACTGCATAATGCATTATTACTATAGGTAAGACCTGGATAGAAACTCTAGCATCAAATGAATAAATACATAAGTAAGTGTGTAAATAAATACCCTGACTTAAAAATGAAAATGACATCACAAAACTGTCCTATAGTAAAAAATAATGGTAAATGAAAAAGATGAACAGGTGGATCTGTAGTTGGAATTATTGCTTTGTAGGTTAGGAGAAACTAAGTCATTAAAATGCAGTCAAGAACATCATGAGAAACTAAAGGGAAAATTACAAATAGACTTTTATGTAAAGCCTCTATTTTTGTCATGCAAATAGGAAGCACATCTCTTCAAAGAAATGGTTTTCCAACTCCCTCTTCTTTAGAGTTTACTTATCTTCTAGGGTGAGATGTAGAAAGTTTCCAAGCCCATTTGGGCCCAGAGTTTCAGAGGTGGCCTGTGGCAGCTTTTGTCCCCCAAAGAAATGAATCAGACACTTACATTAACTTCATACTGTTTGGCCCATGTTTCAAGCACATTACTAGCTACCTCTTTCATCTTAAATCAATCCATTTCTTGTAATCTAGTAATCTACCTGCCATGTCGCCCAGCCTGTGGCTCACCTGTGTTTCTTACATGTCTGTTCTTCTCTGGGGCCGGATGGTGACTGACTAACTCTGCCCTTCCCCTCCCTGCTTGCCCTTTGATCCTCCACCCATTTCTATGGCCCTCCACATAGGCCAAACCAGTTACTTTATTTACATCGTACAGAGAACATTTCCACCACAGAGAGACCCAAAGAAATCTTTAGACTATCTCTATGTATAATGTCTGGGTGTGGGTATCTTCATTTTGTCCATTTATAACCAGAGGAGAATTCTCTGATGATGACTGGACTAGGTATTGATATGTGAGTATAAAAGAATATTATTAAGGATCATTTAGTTGATTTTTTTCAAGTTGTGATTAGTTCTGCCCGAGTGTTGGGTCTTTGGGGCATGCGGGCTCTGGTTCCATTCAGGCGGAGTAAGACAGGGAATTCCACTAGTGGTATGGGCCACAAGTTAAACCATAATTTGATTTGCCAGTCCCACAAGTTCTATGGTGCAGGACATTGTGCAGGCAAGACAGAAATTAGGTCAAGAACTTTGTGACTGGGTTTATGTCCAAGTTTATCTTTACAGAGTCTGAAGAATATCACGTCTACAGGTAAATATGGCATACTGAATAACTAAACAGGGCTCATATGGGCCACAGAGACTGAAGCAGCAAGCATGGAGCCTGTATGGATTTACACCAGGTACTCTGATATATATGTCATGGTTCTTAGCTTGGTGTTTCTAGGGAACTCCTAACTATGAGAGTTGGGGAAAAGGAGCTGTCTTTAACTTTTTTGCTTTCTCTTGGGATTCTTTTCCTCTTAGTGTGCTGTCTCATCCAACCTCAATTGAGAGCTTTTTCTTGTCTACTAAAAACAATCCTAGTATGTTGCTTTGTCCTTCTTGGCTGTACTCTGTTAGAGACTTTTTCTTTTCTGAAGAGGATATGGATGGAAAGTAGATAGGAGGGATAAGCAAGGAGATGGGTAGTTGGAGGGAGTGGAGGGAGGGAAAACTGTGGTTAGAATATATTGTATGAGAGTAAACTATAATAGAAATATTATTTATTATAAAATAAAAAAAATAAAAATAACAAATGATGACCTCTGAGGCTCAAAAATCTCTGCACATCAAAGACAACAAGCCAAGAACATCCGAACAGCACATGGAACACTCATAAAGAATTGTTCATTTTCCCATTGGTAAAACGTAAGGACACAGCCCCAGGACTCAGACAAATAGTAAAGTGCTATCCATGCCAGAATGAGAAACTAAGTTCTGATTCCCCAAAATCACACAGTCATATCAATGTTTGTATCCTCAGGACAGGAAAAGCAAAGACTCAAAACTGAGGGTCCATTAAACATCCCTCCAATTCAAATCAATGAGCTCCAAATTCAGTAAGAGATCCTAGTAAGAGTTCTTATATTAAAAATGGAGTTCAGAGACTCATTGTGAAAGACACCCAATGTTTACCTCTGGTATTCATGTACATATGTTCACAGACTTATGTACATAAAAATCATTCATACCAACAACTGAAAACACAGAGGTTAATGCACTATTAATAACTCCAAGTGCTTATTGCAGGAACTATTATTGTAAAGTCTAAGTGTCTAATAAAACACATTTAGGTACAGTTACCTGTACTAGTCAAAAGAAAACAATAGCTCCAGGGCAAGCTGTATCATGAGAGAAACTCAGAACTCTGTCCAGAGTAGAATCAGGTATAAGCAGATTCCAGCTCCTGGGCTGTTCCTCCAGAGAATTCATCTTCGGGGCCAGGGTCACTCCTAAGGTTCTGATCTCAGACTCTTGCTAGCAGACTGGTCCAAGGTTTTACCTGGAAGGGGCGTCACCCAGTGAACCACAACAAAAGAGACCACTTACAGTCAGGCACCAACTCCAGGGTAAATTGCATCATCAGAGATGAACTGCTGCCTTTGAAACTCAGACACATGTCCAGAGAAAAGTTAGAGATCATGCAGACCACTTGCACAGAGCAGACAGGAGACACAAAAGCCCTCTAGCCACAAATGATAAGGAGCTGACTAAGTGTGAACTATTGAAGTCATGGGCAGATGGCAGTGCCAGAATACATATAACAATATAAAGAACAATATGGTAATACCAGAAGAAACTGGTGGTTTTACAACACCAACACCTGAACAGAGTAATGAAGAGGAAACAGAAGAAAATAGCAGCAAAAACACCTGTATAAAGATAATAGAAGCCTTAAAAGAGGATATTAAAAAATTCTGTTGAAGAAGTAGAAGAAAAAACAAACAAAAAATTGGAAAAGTTGAACAAATCCTTGAAAGAAAACCATGAAAATTTAAACTAAAAAATAATAAAAAAAAAAACATTCCAGGAAACAAAAACTAAAATAGAAAAAATAAAAAAGGCACAAAATGTGGCAATGATGGAAATAAAAAATCTGATTAAAAGAGATATACCTACAGATACAAGCATAAACAACAGAACTCAAAAGATGGAAAAGAGAATCTCTGGAGTGGAAGATTCAATACTAGAAACAGATACATCAGTCAAAGAAAACACTGAAACCAAAAAAAAAAAAAAAAAAAAAAAAAAAAAAAAAAAAAAAAAAAAAAAAAAAAAAAAAAAAAAAAAAAAAAAAAAAAAAAAAAAAAAGCCATAAAACATAATGTTCAGGAAATTTGAGACACTATGAAAAGACCTAACATGAGATTAATAGAAATAGAAAGAAGAAGAAGAAGAAGAAGAAGAAGGAGGAGGAGGAGGAGGAGGAGGAGGAGGAGGAGAAGAAGAAGAAGAAGACCACCTCAAAGGCACAGATAATATATTCAAAAAATTATAAAATAAAACTTTCCTAACCTAAAGAAATTTCAGGGCACTAAATAGATTGGACACCCCCCCCCCCGAAAGAAAGTCTGTTTGCCACATAATAAGGAAGCCACAAAGCATAAAGAACAAAGAAAACATTTTAAGAGCTACAAAATATGAGGGTCAAATTACCTATAAAGGCAGACCCATTAGAATATTACTTGCCAATTCAATGGAAACAATGAGCACAAGAAGGTCCTAGTGAGAAGTTATACATACACTAAAAGAGCATGCCTGCAATCCTAGATTACTATAGTCAGCAAAATAATCATTCACCATAGATGGAGTAAACAAGATATTTCATGGCAAAGTCAGACTTAAAATACACCTGTCCACAAATGTAGCCCTCTCAGAGAGCATTAGAGGGACAACAGCAACCTAAGGTACCCATATACACCTATGAAATGACAAAAAATTGATAATCCCACAGGAGAAAACTATAAGAAAGGAAATACATATAAGCTACCACCAATAATAACAGAAAATAGCAACCAGTGGTCACTAATATCCACTAATATCAATGGACTCAGTTCACCATTATAAACACACACACTAACACAACAAATACAAAAACAGAAGTCATCCTCTGGCTGCATACAAGAAACACACTTCAACCTTAAAGACAGACACAAGCTCAGAGTAATGTCTTAGAAAAAGATTTTCTAATCAAATGGCCCCAAGAAACAAGCTGTTGTTTCCAACCTAATGTCTAACAAAGTAGACTTCAAATTAAAATCAATTAAAAGAGACCAAGATGGACATAAGTTATTTATCTCAGGAAAAATTGATCAAGATAATATTTCAGTTCTGAATATTTATGCCCCTAATATAAGGGCACTTATCTATGTAAAAGAAACTCTACTAAAGCTCAAATCCTACATCAATTCTCACACCCTGATGGTGGGAGACTTCAATACCCCAATTTCACCATTGAATAGATAAACCAGACAGACACTAAGCAAATAATAAGGACTCTAACAGAGATTATGATGCAAATGGAATTAATAGATATTTACAGTAATTTCCGCCCAAAAGGAATAGACATATTTCTCAGAAAAGCACGGAACTTTCTCTAAAATTGACCACATAATAGGTCATAAAGCAAATATCAACAGATACAAAAAAATGAAAATAATCCCTTGTAACATATCAAACCACCAGGGCCTAAAGTTAAAGTTCAACAACATCAAAAATCAAAGAAATCCTACCAACTCATGGAAACTAAACAGCACTCAGCTGAACCAACTCTGGGGCAAGGAATAAATTAAAACAGAAATCAAAGTCTTACTAGAATTTAATGAAAATTAATCCTCAACATACACAAATGTATGGGACAGAATGAAAGCAGTCTTAAGAGGAAAATTCACAGTACTAGATGCCTATATGAAAAACCTAAAGAAAATTCACACAAGAGAACTAACAGCACAGCAAAAACTGTAACAAAAAAAAAATAGAAGCAAAATCACCAAGGTGGAGAAGACTACAGGAAATAATCAAACTTAGAGCTGAAATCAATACAATTGAAACAAAGGGAAAAGTACAAAAAAACCCAGTGAATCAAAGAGTCGGTTGTTTGAGAAAGTCAACAGTATAGATAAACCCTTATCCGAAATAACCAAAAAGCAGAGACTATCTAAATCAACAAAATCAGAAATGAAAAGAGGGACATAACAAGAGACCCCCAGGAAATACAGAAATTATCAGATCATACTTTAAAAATATATGCTCCACAAAAATGGAAAACCTAGAAGAAATGGACAGCTTTTTGGACAGGTACCATTCACAAAATAAAATAAAGATCAGATTAAATATCTAAACAGATCAATAACCCTAAAGAAATTGAAGCTGTCATTAAAAGACTCCCAAGTAAAAAAAAGTTCAGTTCCAGATAATTTCAGTGCAGAGTTCTACCAGACATTCAAAGAAGAACTAACAGTACTCTTCAAACAGCTTCATGCAGTAGAAACTAAAGGAATATTGTCGAACTCTTTTTATGAGGCCATAATTACCATAATTCACAAGCCACTCAAAGATATATCAAACAAAAGGAATTACAGACCAATTTTCCTCATGAATATTGAAGCAAAAATTCTCAAAAAATACTGGCAAACTGTACACAACAGCATAAAAAAAGTCATCCAACATGATCCCAGAAATGCAGGGTTAGGGTTAGGGTTCAGCATATGAAAAACTGTAAATGTCATCCTTCAAATAAAGAAACTGAACAAATAAAATCTCATGATTATATTTTTCGAGGTTGAAGAAGCCTTTGAAAATATGCAACACTCCTTTATGAAAAAAGTTCTGGAGGATATGATAAAAGTTTCTCTGTATTCCTGGACTCCAGGATACATAGGAACTATATAAAATGTAATAAAGGTGATTTACACTACGACAACAGCCAGCATCAAACTAAAGGGAAAAATATTCAAAGCAATGTATTATCACAAAAGAGACTCAGACTCAGTTATTGGGGTAAGAGAAGAAGCACCACAGTCAATTCTTACCCAGCTGTATTACAACTTCCTCAGCCTCGCTCCTAGTCTCTTCTGTTTCTCTCTGGGTTTCTACAAGCCCTTATATATCCATCCAGGTTATGATTAATTGCTTGGACTGTAGCTCTGAACTCACAGAAACAGAAGTTCTGTTTCTGGAGTTGTGGGATTAAGGATGGAGGTCACCATTCCTTTCACTGTGCACCATTGAAGGTGTGTGTGACTGACTCAGTTGTTTATCTTTGTATTCAAGTTTTAAGAATTTCCTGAACTGCTTGCCTAGGATTTGACTGGCTGCTCTCTCCCCAATATTCAGGTTTTATTAAATATGTAATATATAACCACAAAGCAATCCTACTAAAATCAGAAACTAGACAAGGCTATTCTCTCTCCCCTTATCTATTCAATATATTTCCTGAAGTTTTAGATAAAGCAATAAGAGAAGACAAAGAGATTAAGGGAAAATAAATTGAAAAAAGTGAAATTATCTCTATTTGCAGAAGATATTATTGAATATGTAAGGGATCCACAAAATTTTACCAGGGCAATTCTACAGCTGATAAACACCTTCAGCAATATAACAGGATACAAGATTACCTCAAAGAAATCAGTAGCCTTCTTATACACTAAAAATAAAAGGACTGAAAAAGAAATAAGAGAAACATAGTCCTTTATAATAGCTACAAAAGCATTAAATATATTAGAGTAACTATAACCAAAGAAGTAACAGAACTATTTGACAAAAATATAAATCACTGTAGAAAAAAAATTGAAAGATCTCCCATGTACTTGGATAGGGAGGATCAACATAAAAATGTCAACCTACCAAAAGCAAACACCAGATTCAATGTACTTTCTATCAAAATTCCAACATAATTTTTTGCTGACCTTGAAAGAACAAAACTCAATTTCATCTGGAATAACAGGAAAGCCAGGTTTGCCAAAACAGTTTTGCTCAGGAAACCACAGGAGCTTTCCCCATCCCCAACTTCTAGGTATTCTATACAGCTACAGTAATAAAAACAGCCTTGTACTGGTATAAAAACAGACTTGTGGATCAATGGAATCAATTTGAAGATCCTGACATTAACCCAAAAACTTATGACCACCTGATCTTTGACAAAGAGACTAAAATATTCAATGGAAAAAAAAGATAATATCTTTAAAAAATGGTGTTGGCGCAGCTGGATGGTAGTGTATAGAAAAATTCAAATTGATTGATGCTTGGCACCCTGCACAAAACTCAAATCTAAGTGTGTCAAAGACCTCAACATAAACCCAGCCACTCTGAACTTGATAGAAAAGAAAGTGGGATATACCCTTGTACAAAATGGCACAGACAATCACTTCCTAAATATAACACCAGTGTCACAGACACTAAGAACAACAATCAATAAATGGGACCTCCTGAAGCTGAGAAGCTTCTGTAAAGTCAAGAACACTGTCTACAGGAAAAAACGAGAACCTACAGAATGGGACAATATTTTCACCAACTCTACAAGTTACAGAGGCCTGATCTCTAAAATATATAGAGAACTTAAGAAACTAGAGCACAAGACCTTGAGAAGCCCAATCAAAAATGGAGTTCAGAATTAAATGAGAATTCAAAAATGGGGTTCAGAACTAAAAAGGGAATTCACAACATAGTTAAAAATGGCTGAAAGGCACTTGGAAGACAATGCTCCACATCTTTATCCATCAGAGAAATAAAAACAAAACAACTTTGAGATACTACCTTACACCTGTCAAAATGGCTAAGATTAAAAACACAGATGACAGCCAATCCTGGAGAGGTTGCTGAGCAAGGAGAGCACTCCTGCATTGTTGGTGGGAGTGTAAGCTTGTTCAGCCATTCTGGAATACAGTATGACAGTTTCTCAGAAAACTGTGAATTAATCTTCCCAAGGATCTAGTAATACCACTCCTTGGCATATACCCTAAAGATGTATATTTGCACTACAAAAGCATTACTTCAGCTTTGTTCATAATAGCCTTATTCATAATAGCAAGAACTTGGAAACAACCTAGATTTCCCTCAACTGAAGAATGGATTAAACAAACTGTGATACATATACACAGTGGAGTACTGCTCAACAGTAAAAATAAATATTATCCTAAAATTTGCAGACAAATGGATGGATTTGGAGAATATCCTCCTGAGCAAGGTATCACAGACCCATAAAGATAAGCAGGGGATGTACTCACTCATTTGTGACTTGAAAACAAATACAAAGCTTTCCCAATCTGTAAACCACAAACACTGCACAGCTTGTGATCTGAAATACCTTGACAAGACCCTTGGAACCCATTACCTCCAGAGGAACACTTGACCCAGTCTTGAAGTTGGGATGATGAATGCAGCTTTACCTGGATTGGATGCTGAACTAAGCCACCTTGGGACATTGGAACCACATTCTCATACTGGGGAGCAGATGAGGAAATGGGGAAAAGACAGAGTTACTTGGAGGGGTGGGAGATGGAAGGGTGATTGAACAATGAGATACATGGATAGAAAAAAAAATCCATCATGCAAACAAACTAAAGGAACAAAACTACATGATCATATCCTTAGGTGCTGAAAAAGCCTTTGACAAAATCCAACACTGCTTTATGATAAAAGCCCTGGAGAGATAATGAATACAGGAAGAATACCTAAATATAATAAAGGTGGTTTACAAGAAGCTACAGCCAGCATCAAACTTAATGGAGAAAAACTCAAAGAAATTCCACTAAAATCAGAAAATAGATAAGGATGTCCTCTATCCTCTTATCTATTCAATGTAGTTCTCAAATTTTAGCTAAAGCAAGAAGAGAGCAAAAGGAGATTAAGGGGATATAAACTGGAAAAGAAGAAGTGAAACTATCTCTATTTGCAGATGATATGATTGTATACATATGTGGCTCACAAAATTCTTCCAAGGAACTTTTGTGGCAGATAAACATCTTCAGCAATGTAGCAGGATACAAGATGAACTCAAAGAAATCAGTAGTCCTTCTATACACTAAAGATAGAAGAGCTGAATAAGAAATAAGGGAAACAGTACTCTTCATATTAGCTGCAAATAGTATTAAATACCTTGGAGTAACTATAACCAGATAAGTAACAGATGTATTTGACAAAAATTTTAAATCACTGAAGAAAGAAATTGAAGAGGATATCAGAGAATGGAAAGCTCTCCCATGTTCCTGAATAGGTAGGATTAACATAGCAAAAATGGTAATTATACCAAAAGCAATCTACAGATTCAATGCACTGGCCATCAAAATCCCAAAACAGTATTTTTTGGACCTTGATAAAACAATACTCAGTTTCCTTTGGAATAACAGGAAAGCCAGGATTGCCAAAACAATTTTGCTCAACAAGAGAACCTCAGGAGGCATCACCATCCCTGACTTCAAGTTATACTATAGAGCTACAGTAATAAAAACAGCCTGGTACTCGCATAACAACAGACTTGTAGATCAATGGAATAGAATTGAGGATTCAGACATTAACACAAACACTTATGAACACCTGATCTTTGACAAAGAGGCCCAAAACATTCAATGGAAAAATCATCCTATATTTAACAAATGGTGTTGGCACACCTGGATGGTAGTGTATAGAAAAATGCAAATAAATCCAAGCCTGTCACCCTGCTCAAATCTCAAATCCAAGTGGATCAAAGACCTCAACATAAACCCAGCCACTTTGATCTTGATAGAAAAGAAAGTGAGAAATATACTTCTACGAATTGGCACAGATGACCACTTCTTAAACATAATACCAGTGGCACAGACACTAAATCAACAATCAATAAGTGGGATCTCCTGAAGCTGAGAAGCTTCTGTAAAGCCAAGAACACTGTTAATAGGACAAAAAAGCAGCCTTTAGGGAAAAGATTTTCAATGTCCTACAAGTGATAGATGATTGATCTCTAAGATATATAAAGAACTCAAGAATCTAGAGCCCAACACCTTGAATAACCCAATCAAAAAATGAGGTTCAGATCTAAAAAGGGATTTCTCAGCAGAATTACGAATGGCATAAAGGCACCTGAAAAAGTGCTCATCATCTTTAGCCATCAGAGAAATGCAAATCAAAACAATTTTGAGATACCACCTGACACCTGTTAGATTGGCTAAGATAAAAGACTTAGATGACAGCCTATGCTAGAGAGGATAGGGAGGAAGGGAAAAAGTCCTTCATTGTTGGTGGGAGTGTAAGCTTGTTTAGCCACTTTGGAATGCAGTATGGCGGTTTCTCAGAAAATTGAGAATCAATCTCCCCAAGGACCCAGCAATAGTACTTCTGGGTGTCTACCCTAAATATGCACTGTCACACTCCAAAGGCATTAGCTCAACTATGTTCATAGCAGCATTATTTATAACAGCAAGAACCTGGAAACAACCTAGATGTCCCTCAACTAAAGACTAGACTAACAAACTGTGGTACATCTCCACAATGGAATACTACTCAGCATTAAGAAAAAATGATATCCTAAAATTTGCAGGCAAATGGATGGATTTGGAGAATATCCTCCGAAGAGAGGTATCACAAACCCAGAAAGCTAAGCAGGGGATGTACTCAATCACTAGTGGTCTCTTAACAAGTAAACAAACAAACAAGAAAAAAAGCAAAGCATGCCCAAGCAGCAAACCACAGCTTGGGATTAAAAACACCTTAGACTGACTCCTTGGATCCCACTCCCACTAGAGGAATACCTGACTCAGTCTTGATGTTGGGGGGAGAAAACTGGATTTGCCAGGAGTGGAGGTTGAACTAAGCAATATTGGGTCCGTGGGACCTTGGGACTGCCTGCCCATGGGGGAGAATGGGGAGATGTGAAGAAGAAAGCATGACCTGATGTGGTGGGAGGGGGAAGGGACTTTGAAAAAGGATATACAAGGATAGAAAATGTGACTTCTTTATTAATAACAATAAAAAGAAAAAAAAGAAACTTTATTCATAATTTAAAAAAGACTGATATTGGTAAAATATTTCATGTTTCTAAATATTTTGTGCTATTCTTTTCTTTTTAACTTTTCTCTTATGATTTAACAGATAGTAATATCAAGCTATGATTTTAGCTAATATCAACATTAAAAATTTCTTATTTGTTATTTGGAAAAAGTAATACAATAATACATTTTAAAAATTTTTCATTATTCATTGAAAATTCTGTATAATGTGTTTTGTTTACACATTCACCCTCTCCCTCATGTTCTTCCAGAGCCACCCCAAATTCTCTACCCCAACAATTTTGCATTCTCTCTCTCTGTCTCTCTCTCTCCCTCCTTCCCTCCCTCTTTCTTCCTCTTACAGCCATCAAATTCTGCTTGTTTTGGCTGATTACTCCTGGGTTTGGACCTGCTCTGAAGTATGTCCATCATTAAAGGAAACTGTCTCTCCCTCACCAAGCAGCTATCAAATTCCAACAGCTACTCAGCTATGGATTATATTTTATGCCCACCTCTCCAACCTCCATGCTCGCTGATGAGATTTTGACAACCTTGAGCTTGTGTAGGTCTTATGTATTCGGTTACAGTCACTATGAATACATATATGTAAATGTTCTTTTCTGTCCAGAAAACACAATTTCCTTGAAGTCATTTACCATCTCTGATTCCTACTCTATCTCTTTTTTCTATAAAAGTCTGTGAACCTTGAGTACAAGTGTGCTGTATAATTATTTGATTTGGGCTGAGCACTCTCTTTTTCTCTGAATAACAAACATTTGCAGATATCCCTGTTGCCATCTATTTGAAGGAGAGATTTCTCTGAAAAGGCTTTAAAATTGCACTGATCTATGTTTATAGCAATGTGTCAGTTATTTTAATGATATAATAAAATATGATAAATTTGTTTTGTAAAATAATAGTATTATTCTCTCCCTAAAGGCCTATTACCTATCTATTCATAGTTTACTGGCTTTGATGAGAGTGTCAGGCATGGATTCTATCTCATAGAATGTGTTTTCAAGCTGCCTGAAAGAGGTTCGTTAATCCTATAACATTAGTCAGCAGCAATTTTTAAGAAAAAAATGCCATTAATTAGTTGATTATATATTTCATTTGAAGAATATAATTATGGAAATGGAATATTAAACATAGATAAGTATTATAAAAGCTCATAAAATTGATTTAAACTATTTTGGTAATGCTGCATTCCCTGTTCCCCTGATTCCTGCAGAGAAGGTTATGGCAAATATACTACCAGGTTCTTTACAATCATCCTCCTACAAGTTTTCTTTAGCACATACCGCACCATTTTCCATCTCTTCCCTCTTCAGTAATTCCCTGTTTCCCACTATCCCCTACCCCATCTATTCCTCAGAGTGGGGAAGAACTCTCAGAGTGTGTCAATGAAAATTGTCATATCTAGTTGAGGTAGAACCAAGCCCTTCCTCCATTATCAAGGCTTAGTGTTCCTCTATAGGGAATGGCCTCCAAAAACCCAGTTCACTCACTGGGAATAAATTCTGGTCCCACTGCAGAGGCCCCATAAATTTCTCATGTCTTTCAAAGGTTTTCAACATTTAGAGGGCCTACTTTAGTTCCATGCATGTTCTCCATTTAGGAGTTCAAAGTTAGTGAGCTCGCAATAGCTGTCTCTGTGGGTTTCTTCATCTTTAATTTGACCCTTTTGCTTATATAATTTCTCCTCCCTCTTTTCAACTGGACTGGCAGCTAGGCCCAATGCTTAGCTGAGAATCTCTACATCTAATTCATCAGTTGCTTGATGAAGTTTCAATGACAATTAAGGTGGTCATCAATTAGATTATTGGACAAGATCAGTTTAGGTACCCTCTCCACTATTTCTTGAGCATTATCTAGGATCATCTTTGTTAGTCTTTGCGTATTTCCCTAGCATCAGGTTTCTCTCTAACCCTACAATGACTCCCTCTATCAAGATATCTATTTCATTGCTCTTCCTCTCTGTCCCTCCCAACTCTACCATCACCTACCCTCAAGTTCTCTCCCTACCTCTGTAGTAATAAGTTTCTGCCCCAGACTTTCCAGGCTATCCTCACATTTCAGCCCTGCAGACCTGCAATTTCATAGTCTTATAGATTCACAGAATTACACAAATCTTGTGTTAATTTTGTGCTGATTGACCTAGGTTCTGGGTATATAACTTGCTAAATCCTTCATCTGAACTCATCTCATCTTGTTCAGCCATGCAGTTTGGTACCTTTTCTCAGAGCAACACTTAACCTTCTTTCCTTTGTGTCTTCTGCCTTCTCCTCATTATGTCTTTGGTGGTTCTCTGGTATCTGTCCTGTTCTTCCTGTACTCAGAGTTTTCTTAGCCTGGTAACCCTGCCAACACTTCCTGTTTGCCTTTGGCCAATCAGCATTTTATTAAACACAAAGGAAGTACAATTGTTGATAACATAACATATAATCCCAGTACACACCACCAGTTACTTACTCCTCCCTATGATTCCCAATTTACTCAAAAGAACTTATCTATTTCTTCTTCCCATGGATGCCTTTTTTAGGTTTCTCCTTGTTACACAGCTGCTCAGGGATTGTGGATTGTAGCCTGGTTATTCTTTGTTTTACATCTAAAATCAACTTATGAATAAGAACATACAATATTTGTCTTTCTGGATTTATGTTACCTGAATTACTCCTACAAGGTTTTTAAATAATCATTTCAGCCCCAATATTTCAATTGTGACATCAGGGCTAAATTTGCAAATTATTTATAATGGTTAATATCCATTGTCAAAGTGATTGGATTTGAAATAAACTAAGACATGTGTGTCTGAATGAGACTATAAGGGTATTTCTAAGAAGTGCTAATATGGAAACCAGATTTTTATGAACCAAAAGAATAGAAAAATTGTATTTTTTTCCTTGCCCACATTCTTGTTCCTTCCCTTCTCTTCTCTTCCCTTCCTTTCCCATCTCTTCTCTTCTCTTCTCTTCTCTTCTCTTCTCTTCTCTTCTCTAATTAGCATTTTACATGTGGAAGAACACAAGGACACACTAGAATGCTGCCAAGGATCCATAATAGGTTTATTAAAAGAATGGGTGGGGGAGGGGAAGAGAAAGAAAGAGAAAAGAAGAGAGAAGGGAAGAGAGGGAGCAAAAAAGAAAGAGAGTGCCTGTCATGTTTGGGGGCTCTTTAAAGGCAGACCATGCAGACATGCCCCAGGCAGGGCACCATGTGCCTCATTGGAGCACCTCTGCAGGCAGGGTCATGGCCGAAACCAGGCATGACACCACACTCACACTAACACTCTTCTCTTCTGTTTCTTCTCTCCTCAGTGTGTCCGTTCTGTTGCTGCTGCTGCTGCCATCCTTCACTGATATCAGAGCTGTACTTCTTTAACATTTCTATGTGGACTGAAAACTGAAGACAAAGAATTCTCCAAATCTCAGCACCACACTGGATGGCATAGCTACTTGGCTTTCAGATTGTCTGGCATGTAGACAGTAATTGTTGACTTCCCTGTGTTGTATCATGGAATTCAACTTGATAAGTCACATTTTCTGATATATATTTATTTTGTCAATTCTGTTTCTTCGAGGACTCTTGACAAACAATGTCCTGTGAAGAAAATAGCATGTATAACTCTAAAATAATTATTTTATACCTTTAGATATATATGTGAAGCACCAAGCTCAATAAAAAATGTTGACAGAAGCCTAGACTTTTTTATGATAATTCCTTGTTGATGTTCTCATTTCTGCATCCCGACTTTACTGGCTCTCATCTTCTCTTAAAATTTAAATTAACCAAACTATGCAGTAGCCATTTTTTATGTTGAATTCTTTTGCATAATATTGCCAAAGTAAAATTCATTGGGATTCTTTCCATGATCATTCTTAGATATATAACAAGCTTAGCACCACTACTGGCTTTAGAAGACAGTCTCTGAAACAACAACTAAAGTTATCATTAATATATGCTGTACATAATATATAGTATGCTACTTTTTCATTACATTATTTATTTTTTAACATTATTTGACTTTTTCTTTATTCTTTTTATATAATAAAGTCTGTTTATTCATGCTATACTACCTTTTAAGTAATTATTTTTGTGTATGTATATAAATGTATGCCACCTGTGTCTAGATATGCCCGATGAATATATACTACCTGTGTTTAGAGCCCAAAATAGTTGTTTAAATTCCCTGAAGCTGAAGTTGCAGATTGTTGTCAGATGCCCAACTTAGTCTTGTGGAACCAAACCTGAGAGGTCTGCGACTCCACCAAAATCTTAAACACTGAAATATCGGTATAGCTGCTTGTGTATTACTTTTATATAACAATATCTCATTGTGTATATACATGAGAGGATATATATTCTCCATTCTCTTATTACCATTTTAGCTGTTATGCATAAAATTTATACAGGCATTTTTACATACATGTACTTAAAGTTATATAAAATCTGTATATTTTAAGAACTAATTGTAAGGATCTGACACGTCCTGCGGTGAAGCAAACATGGTGCCATCAGGATGCACCACATACAGACAGCACACCACTAGGTGTGGCTATGTAAACCTGTGCCCATCCACTCTCTTAAAGAGAAATGCCATGTTGCAGTCTGTCTTCCTTCTCTCTTCTGTTTTTCTGCTCCAATATTCACCTGGCAACTCTCCTATATAAGCTCTTATGTGGTCCTGGTACTGTGGGCATGTCTACTCTCAGGGGAAAAACCAACATTTGCCATGACTCAGATAGGCTCTCTCCTGAATTTAGGTGCACATAAACTGGGAGAACCTTGTTTGGGGCTCACTGTCAGGCCACCTTCCATCTGTCCTGCCACAACATTTTTCAAACAACACCAGTTTCAATTGGTAAGTTTTCCCATTCCAGTCAGTAAATGTGAACTATTGTCTTTGGCTTTCCGGTAGGACTCTAGTCTCATGGAGGACCAGCCACAATCTTCACTGGTCATGGCTATTCCTTATTGCCTAATGCTCATTCCTGGCCTTCCCTGTTACTGGAGCCCTGTCCACAGACTTGCTTGCAGAGTTCTGCCCTGGCACACCTATCATGGGGTGTTGATGAGATCCTATTGCTAGTGCATTGGATGCCCACTCTGACAATGATGATTATTTATAGTGGCTAGTGTTGGACTTGGTACACACTCCTGAGAACTGGAGAGTTTTTAGGAGTGGCTTGCATTGGTTTGGGCTTAACCCTAATGCCTGTCCCAGATGCCCCAGGGTGTCTAGGAATAGCTGGCATGGTTTTGGACATTGTCCCCAACAACTACTGTGAGAGCTGATGAGTTGCTTAGCTGTAGTTCTGTTGCCCTTCAGTACCACTCAGCTGAGAGATGACCCAGATTTAGTGTGTTCCCTCCCCCTCTGGGCCTCAGTAATGGAGAATGCGTCAGCAGAAAATATTTCTCTATTCTCACTTCTAAAATGTGGGCTTGAGACACAAGCTGCTTAGCCTTTTGGCTTTACCTAGATACCACCAAGCTTATCTGATTTTGCAGAAAATAAATTGCCTAATTACTCCTTGTATTACTTAAAATAGCTGCCTATTGGCTCACCAACCCCGATGTTTACAGGAACTAACTTTAGCAAGTGTATGAGCAAATGGAAAGAGGCTTTTTTTTTCTATTTCTTTTTATAGCTCATCTTAAACCTCTCCCAGCTTTTTCTTGGAGTTTCTCTATGTCTTTCCATATCTCATTTCTGAAATTTCTCATCTAGCTATCTCTTCTTAAGAGTTTCCCTATTTTTTTTCATATCTCAACTCTAAACTTTCCCTTCTGGCTTTGTGCTCTCCTGCTATTTGTTTCTAACATAACCAAATCCTCTCTGAAACCTCCACATTTCAAATCTCAATGTTTACCTACAACTCTTCTTTTTTTCTTTCTGAGAACTTCAAACCTGGCAGCTATATTTACCCCACCAGTCACTCATTCTTGTGCTTTAAAGATCTCAATCCAGTTCTCCTTCTAAGTGAAGTAGCTACCATAGATGAGATAGTAAAAGTTTATAGCTTTTTTTTCTCTGTCAGAAATTTTTTAGGTAGAAAATTGGGCTGTAGAGTGTAGGTGAGTTTAGGAACAGGCCAGAACTCATGCAGATAAAGTTCATCAGGTTTTTAAATTCCTCACAAATGGGCTCTCACAGTATACAAACTTAGATCCTGAGAACACTGAGGAAAACCAACTTCTGATGATCCATTTTTTACCCAGAGCTACACTGACAAAAGATATAAACTTAGACCTTGAGAGGGGACGAAAGAAAGAAACCACAGTTAGAAGTCTTAGTGCTGGCCTTTAAGGTATATCAAAAGAAGGATAAAAAATAATTATGGCAAAAAGATACCTGCTTCTGGCAAAAGCTGTCTGACCAGCTCCTTAGCCTTCACCCATGACAAGCAGAACCTGCTGTGCTTTAAGTGTGGCCAGCCCGGCTTCTGTCTTGCTCTTGCCTAGCCTCACAGAGGCAGTTCAGGCTTTGTCCTGGGCACTATCAAAGGAATGCTGGTCTGAGTGAGTGTCCCCAAGCCTCACACACAGGGATACATTACACAGAGACCTCCCTCATCTGATCACCTAGGCCTTTGCTGTGGGCAATTAGTGTTGCCAAGGCTTCCTGAACCTGGCCAATGTCACTGAAAAAAGGGAGCCTTGGGTAGTCATAACAGTATTAGGGTGGTCCATCTCTTCATGAACACTGGGAGCCACAAACTTGGTCCTACAGCAGCTTTGGGGTCTCATGTCTCTTCCTTTCTAGTCTTTCCATTGTCAGGGTGAGAAGCAATCAATTCTAGCCTCATCAGATGCTGCATCTTAATTATATTTTCAGAGATGTCCCTCTCACTCAATTTTGGTCATGTAAACCTGCCTTGTTTCCTAATGGAAAGAGATTTTTTTAGCTAATATAATTGTTTTAATTTCCCTTCATCACTTTTGCCCGAATCTAGACTCTGTCAGCCACTCTAACTACCTCTCTGCTCAACATGCTATCTGTTCAAACCTGTCACCTCTAGCCTTTCAGCCTCCCAGGTAGAAAAACAAGTGTGGGACATCCAGAATCCTTATGTCACTAGACACATATCTCTAAAATTCCCCTTCTCTGAGTTTTGTACCCTGCTTCTCAGACCCAGAGTAAAGATAGTGACTAGCAAAAAGCTCTGAGATATTTTATCTTGGCTCTCCTTCCTCTCACAGACAAACCCTCCAGCCTCTGCTTCTGGAGAATAAAAAATCCAGAAGCCATTTTACTATAGGAAAACAGTTGGTCTGCCACCACCCATCAGGACTAGAGAAAAGAATCAGGAGCCATTTTCAGAGCCCATATATATAAAACAGTCCATTTACACCACTCCCCAGGACTAAATGAAAGGAACCAGAAGCCATTTTACCCTCTGCAAAGAGCAAACAAAAAATAAGAGACATTTTAACCTCTTCTCATCTTCAGACCTAGCAGAGTACACTCACTATATTATCATTTCCTAAGGTTTGCTTACTAACTCATAGCATTTTTTCTGAGATCCAGAAAATCAGAATTTATCATTCCATGGCAGAGGCTCATATGATCTTCAGAAAATGAGCCACAAAATCCAACAGACAAACTGCCAGAAGACACAGTTCCTGAAAAGACAGACTTTGCCCTTAATACAGCTTGAAGCAGCCTTGAGATCCTTCGGCCCTATTCTGATCCAATCTATTCCACCCTTACATAAACTCAGCTATCTTTTTATAATTAACATAAAAGGGTGAGATATAAGGATTCCTGACACTCCACATGTTGAACTCAACATGGCACTGGGTAAGACAAATATTCTTAGTATGTAGCAGCTATGTGGGGAAGCCAACATGGCACCAGCAGGATGCACTACATATGAAAGGCATACCCCTAGGTATGGCTGCATAAACACATGCCCACACACTCTCTTTTATTTTGTTATCAATAAAGTCTCATTTTTAATCCATACATCCCCTTCTTCAAACTCCATGTTGCAGTCTGTCTCTTCTCTCTTCTTTTTCCCTTTTCCTGTACTCACCTGGCAACTCTCCTGAATAAACTCTTGTGTGTTCCTGGTAATGTGTGTGTGTCTGTTCTTGCACACAAAACAAATATAAAATAAAATATAGCTCAAGTTTGATTTGAGAAGATGTGTCACTTGGGACACTCCTTGTTTAGCATCTGAAAGCTCTCATTTCAAATCGACCATCTCATAAACCCAGTGCTTTAGGTTAAGATTATAATCTTAGAACTCAGAATGTAGAGGCAAGTTGAGACATGCATGCTCACCATTATTTATGTGAAGAGATAAAGGCCAGCTGTGATCTGATGTCATTAGTGTAGAATGGACACAAGACACTCTTGAAAACTGACATAAAACAAGCAAAAGAATTTGGGATCATCATTTAGTAAGCTTGTTGTCTTATTTGATATATTTTAATTTTGTAGCCATATAGCACAAAATATACTCAAAATAAATTTAAATATAGGACCAGCAAATGTCTCAGTAGGTTAAAAGGATTGCCATATAGTTCTGGTAATCTATGTTTGGTGGCCAGTAAAATCAATGTATGATCTCCCCAACGTTGTTCACTGGCCTCTGCACACATGTTGCACCATATTTCTTTTTATACTCATACATATACTGTACATACACACACATGCACATATATGTTATAATGTGTGTTAAAGTCACACATACATTTTATACACACAAACACATATATCAATATAAAATTAAATTAAAATTTAGAAAATATGTGTTCAACATGCATCCACTTTGAATCTACTAAGTTTTATTAATTTGAAATTACATAGAAAGAGTAGAGAACCAGATTATACTTTGACAGATCATCTCATTAGTGACCTGCATAAAATAGAGCTGAAGTAATTTTATTCAAAGTCACTGCTTTGATACTCACCATGAAAGATTTGGGTTTAGTCAGAAATATGTATTTCACCTTGAGCAAGGAGTACAACACACGAACTCAACTATTTCCATACAAATGAATTATTCTCCATATAATAAGACTAATAATAAGCAGAATTACATTTCCACAAGTGAAAGAAGGAATTCATATCAATCAACTTTTGACTGATGTGTCTTAAATGTCTGAGCATCTGAAGGCTGGAGTAAATATTGGTCTGTGATTAGCCTTATCAAGACAATCTCTGTTGAATTTCAAAAGGTGCAAGTAGAAATACATTCACTAGAAAAGTCACTACTCTACTGAAGAAAAGCAGTTGATGGGGTAGGATGAATTCACTATTAATTAAAAGAGAGAACAAAAAGAGCAATACAACAAAAGATAAATTTGTATACATGTGGAATTATAAATCAAAAGCAGCTCTCTCATTCATTAGCTGCAGAAATTTAGATATTAAAAATCTTTGTAATTCTTAGGCTTTTTTATCTGTTTACATGTCTTGTATAATGTGTGTATGTATGTGTGCATACATACAAGCATGTTTAAACATTTGTGTGTGTGTGTGTGTTAATGTGGGTATGTGTGTGCAGTGACACATATGCAAAGTCAGAGGACAACGTTAAGGGTCAACTTCCATTTTACTTCAGGCAATGTTTCTTTGTTGCATTTCTTATGCATATGGCAGGAATTTGTCCTCAAATGTGTAGAAATTTACTGCTAGAGAAATTTCTACCAAGCAAAAGTACTAGTACTAAGAACTGAATATAGTTAATGAACTATATATTTGTCAACCTTAGGTTTGTAATCTAAAAAATTGTTTTAGAGATATATGTTATGAAAATATAGGTTTCAAATATGATAGAATAATTATTGTATAAAACACATAAGTATGCATAAAAGATAATATATGTCTATTATATATGTTACATATAAAAATGTATATGTATTTATTAAGGATGTGTGATAACCTATGTGTGTGTATGCCGGTGTGTGTACATGGACATGCACATTGTAAATGTAGGTAGAGACATGGTGCTGTGAACTGAATGGGGGTCTTCTGAGAACAGTAAATTTTCTCTCTGTCACGGATGCAATATATTCTGGGTTTCTCCTAATGTTGATGTTACTAATTTTTTTAAAATATTCTTCTTTAATATTTAGTTTGTCCATTAATATGACTGTGTCATGATCAGGTCATGCCTACAATCACCATGTACAAAGGATCCCTGGCCTTAACTTAGTCATGAATGCATGAAACCAATAAGTAGGGTTGTAGCCAGTGGCTTCTGGCCTTGTGTGGCCCTGCAGCTGCTTATTCCTAATAATTACACAAGGGATAATATTAACAACAAACTGTTCAGCCTATGGCTCAGGCTTATTGCTAGCTAGCTCTTGTATGTTAACTCAACCCATTTCAACTAATCTGTGTTTTGCCACATGGATGATGGCTTGTCTATGCTTTTACATTTTGCTCTCTCAGTGGCAGCTCTCAGTATCTCTGTGAGACTCTGCTATTCTTCCTCTTCATCTAGACTTGGATTTCATGTCTACCTATAAACTGGCTTGGCATAGATCAAAACAGTTCCTTTAGTATTCAGTGGTATTTCACAGCATACAGAAAGACATCCCAAATCACATGGTAAGCTTTTTCTTCCTTCTAATATGTGTCACTTTATTATCTGGGCTTCCTTTCAGTAAAGTTATATTTCCATGCTTAGAATGGAAATATGGATTTGTGTCTAACAAATCAAGTCTATTCTATCATCAGACATGAGCCCCATACAAAAAAGTTTTAATCATTCTCTGTACTTATTGGCTTAACAATTGACTATTCTTTTGTGGTTGCTGCTGCTGCTTTGCACATATTAATATCTCCCTCTCTTAGATATAAATTGAAAATAGTATTTTAAGCTAGATAATTAAGTTGAGGTGGGGAATATTGATATTAATTATATTTAAATTTTGTCAGTTATTTAACTAAGAAACAAAAAAAAGGGAGGACACGAGGGAAGAAGTGGGAGGGAGGCAGAAAGGGAGGAAAAAAGGGAATGAGTCATGGCGGCAGTGAGGAAGGAAAGGTTTATGTTTTATCCTGCGGTCACACACTCATCCTCATTTCTGTGGGTTCTAATAGACATAGCATCATACTGGAGCCCATATGGAGAAAATCTGCCTAGCCGGTGATAGTAGAAAGTATAGACAGACACAATTTCTCTCATTCTGGTTAAGGACACTCCCCCATGAATTAATCTACTGTCTTAATATTCTATACCTCAAAATAACAACAAAGTCTTTAGGTAACAATGTTTTCCATACATGGATTTGGGAAGAAAATTTTAAAGTATGTTAGAGAAAGAAAAAGAAAAAAATAGCTATATTTTCTACTATATATGCATATATTTAATTTTTATTTATTACAATCAAATACCAGAGATCCAACATCTAGAGGATGTTTCTTTCAGCTGGTGCTCAAAGTGGTTACCAATATAATTAACAACAAACCTAAAAATAAAATGTTATATGTTTATTTCTATTATTTAGCTTATAACATTTTTAAAGTTTGTGACTTCATGGTATTAGGATGGTTTCTGCTTTTCCAAATATTACTTCTTAATAAAAGTAATATAGAAAGAATATAAAAAGGCAGCAAAGGTCTCTCAGCTTGCTCTATGAAAGACAAAAATGTGTCTGTTCAGGCCTATTTTGATTGAAGGGCAAGTATCATAAATGTGAGAAGTTGACAGAAAATCAATTTTATTTAATTATTCACTTAATTACTTACCGAGAATTTTTCATGTGCATATAATACATTTCTACCATAATCATTTCTCACCATTTCCAGCCCCATCACAGCCCTTTTCAAAGTCCATATGCGCTTTAAAAATGACTTACTGAGTTCAATTATGTTTACCCATGTACTCGTGGTTGTGGGGCAATCTACCATAGCATGAGCAATTTACAAGAAACCATACACTTAAAGAAAACCCTCTGGGTCTACAGTGATGGCTCAGAGGTTAAGAGCACTGACTATTCTTTCATGGGTTCTAAGTTCAATTCCCAGCAACCACATGGTGGTTCACAACCATCTATCTGGACATCTGGTACCCTCTTCTGGCACACAGGCATAGTGGAGGCAGAATGTTGTATACATAATAAATAAATCTTTTTAAAAAAATCTTGCCCCCCATAGTGACCATCAAATTAAAAAATAGACTTCTTAGTTAAGACTGATATAGTCTGTGCTAGAATGGTGACAGCCTTTATTTTATAAAGGTCTTGTGAAGGCAAATATGGCAGGTGCATGCTTATGAGTTTGGGAATCTTTCAGTGTTTGAAAGATACTTTTTCACCCACTCTTTTTTGTACTTTGGCTTTTAAAATGTGTTTTCTTTTCTTGTGTTTAGGTAATAATAGCTGAGCTTTGGCATCCACATATGATATACATGCTCCATTTCTGGTTGAACACTCCAACTAAATTAATTCTTTTCATTTTGACCAATTGTAAAGTCTCTATACTAACTACTGTTCACTGATGAAAAATGATTATCTGCTAAGAACTGAAAGCTGAATTAACCTATATTTATAGATCCATATATTTAGAAGATAGTTTAGTCCTCTGTCTACTTAACAAAAAACTTGGGACCCATCAGTTCCCTATCCACCAGTTTCTTATCTGATTTGAGTACCAGGGGTGAGTTTTTCCCATAGATTGGGCTTTAAATCCAATCACAAAATACTGAGTTACTCCCATAATATACAAGTCACCAGTGTATCTATGACTATGTCTAACAAGACTGATTATTATTGATGCTAGTGTGGTGAATATTAAAGTAAGGTTCTTGATGAGTCATCTGCTCCAGAATCCTATATAATAGCATCTGGTATTAAAGATACAATTCCTTATCTTGTTTATATTGTGATAGTTTGAAGAAAAATTATCCCCCAAAAGAGTGAAACTATTAGAAAGTAAAAATTTATTACAGTAATTATGGTCTTGTTGGAGAAGTGTACTACTGTGGAGGTTGACTTTGAGGTATCTTTTATTCAAGCTTCACTAACTATGATACATAGTTTATTTCCTTTCCTAAATATCAACATGTAGTAGCTTCTTATTCAGCATTATGTTTTTATATATACTGCCATGTTTTCCACCAAGATAATAATTGAGGAAATCTCAAAAACTGTAAGCCACAACTTTAATTAAATATTTTTCTGTGTAAAATTTGCCTTGATCATGGTGTTTTTTACACAGCAATAAAAAACTCTAACAAGGACTAGTACAATTCTACTTATGAGAGGTAAATCATAATTATTACAGAATTTTTCACTCAGAACTTACTAAGATGAGTATTTTAAATAGTGTTGCTGTTCAAGAAGCATAGGAATCTTGGGAAGTATAAAAACTCAATTTGATCTCTTCATCTCAGAATAAGCACCAACTTTGTTTTAGATATAAATTCTCCCAATTCCAGACATATACTTTTTTAAGACTTGTACTTCAGGAGCATTTATTACATAATATTAAATGTTAATTGACATTGTGCATGACAATGATGTGACAGTACAACTGAAAATGGAGACATCTATTAAATAACTAATTGGCTGGTAGCATATACAATGTGAATAATCAGAAACACCATTCTCTGAATAATAATATACAGTTTATAAATTGTGAATTGCCTAATTATGACATCTTTATGTTTACGAAATTTGAACAAAGTTGACTTTGAGGAGTTTAAGCAGCAAGAAATGGATGTATGCTTGAAAATAGCTACAGGGTATTTTATGTACATTTTATGTTTTGGAGAATGCCTTATGGGGTATAGACTTTAATTTGCAGCTTTTCATGGTGATTGCTTGAAGGACTATTTTTTTTTCTTGGTCTTATTATTAAATTATAAGTTTATTATCATTGATGTTTTTGAGATTCAGCTGCAAAATGGTCTATTATAATGCTTTATAAGTTTATGCTGTGTCCCAGAGAGATGCTAAAAAGAAATTGTCTTTGATTATCATAGAAATTGAGTTTCAACTAGTTATAACATGGCCTGGAAAGGTTCTCTGTCTGTAAAATACCTCCTTAAATGTCTATGAATCGATCTTCCCTAAAGACTCATTATAAATAGCCAAGTATGCACAGTAAAATCTTGATTAAATAATCTAATTATCTGGAAGGAAGAGAGAAAAAAACTCAAACTTTGAGCCAAATTATATTCAAGTACTTTTTCTAAGGAATAGGCATTCCATAGAAGGAAGATAAAAACCTGGACTCCTGGTACTATGAAGGGAAAAAAATAAACATTTGTCTCATCAAATTTTCCAAGGAACTTTAAAGATGATAAGATATTCACATATGATCTATGATACTCCACAGACCTTTGCATAAGAAACTGTTCCAAGAGGTTTGCCTCACTGGCAGGCAAAAGCACCATACTCAAGAATGAGTACCAACAATAATCAAGCCAACATGAAAAAGCTTTGACTTTTCAATGATATTGTCAGGGACCAAGACCCTGGCTTGAGCCTCTAGGCCTCTAGCTAAAGGCTCCGGTGGGAACTTACTGAGAAACCAACCAATGAGCTGGCACGACCTGGAGTAAAATAGATGTTTTTCCCAAAGTAAAATAGATGTCCTAGTTTGCTTAACAGTAGCAGAGGAGTAATACTGAAGAATAGAATAACAGGAACATTCTGTGGCTAGGTTACTTTGCAGCCCTCCTGATAACATAAAAAGTAGCTCTAAAGAATAAGATAATAAGAACATTCTATGGTTATGTTACCTAGCAACTCTCCCCTGAAGCAAGACCAGTCAACTGTTTAACCCTGCCAATATCCTGCTCCCCTGGCCAGATTCCTACAGGTGTTTGAAGATTGCCCCCTCCCCATATTCTACTATATAAGCATGTTTACAATCGCAGTAAATCACAGCTCGATCAGAATCCCGTTTGACCTACTGCCTTCCTTTGCGTCTCTTTTCTCGTCATTCTCTCTCGTAGGTGGTCTCCCGTGTTGAAGCCCTGCGGATTGGGGCATGATATATATATATATATATATATCATTTAATATATATATATATTAAATCATTGTATACAGAGTTAGTAAGGCTTGTATTCAATTTATGCTATTGTGAACACACCCTTTTAATGCTTCTAAGATATTTACAGTTTTCTCATTTATCATAATAAATGTTCTATAAAACTTTATATATGTGTATAATGTACTGTTATCAAACTGGCACCTATCTTTTCTCAGAGCCTTTTTACCATGTCCTACTCCAAACTTCATATCTTCTTTCCATAGTTTTCTAAGTCTATTTAGTAGTGTCCATAAGTACATGAGTATAGGTTTATTCAATAGAGCATAAATAATCTACCAATGTTCACCCCCCAAGAAAACCCCTGACTCTCCCTGCCTAAGTACATTTCAATTGCCAAATCTCCTCAGCAATAGGTGGAGTTTTATGAGCCACTTCCCATCTATGCTAGAATCCTGACTGGTTTATTGCAGAGTATAGAACCCATGCAGGCAACCACAACCTCTGTGAGTTGAAGAATATGATGGTCATGTCATATCTAGAAGATACTGTTACATTTCTGTCTAACTTCTATATGGTTATATGTTTTATATTTAATAAAAATCAGTTTAGAATATCAGAGAACAATTATACCCACGGTCAAGTCACGAGAGTCAGAGAATGGTAACTCATGCTTTTAACTCCATCATGGGAAAGAACAAGTGGTGACCTGTGCCTTTCATCCCATAATTCCAGAGACAGATATTTCTGTGTTTCTGTGAGTTCAAGGAAGTTGTAGCTCATACCTTTAATTTTAACTCTAGAATTATGATACAGAGTTGAAACTGTAAGTATACAACTGGGCAAAGAACATATTTAAGATGGTAAAATGGTGCAGGCAGACAGTGTAACATTCTATAGAAGCAACAAGCCAGGCTGAAGAATCTAGAAGATAACTTTTACCGTGAGAATATGGATTGGTAAGAACAGACTGTGGTCTGTTTCTTTTCTGTAATATTCTAGCCCTTTCCCTAATACCTGGATTTGAGTTTTTATTTAATAACAACTAGAATTTGTGTTTCACATCTGTCTACTCTTGCCAATGTTTCCTGTTGCTGGAAAAAATTAATTGTGATATAAATGTCTCATTTGGGACACAAAACGGTGCAGTTACTTATTCTCTGCACTTTGATCACCTGTGCGTACCATGTGGATGATTTGACTCTATATGTTGTACATAATATTTCCAATTCAGTTTGTCAAGGGTTAGTAAAACTTAGATTAAAATCTTGATACTTGGATGGCATGGCTTTAATCCTACAACATTTGCACTTTGTCTCCAAGGAGCAACACCTTTTAGAGAATAATGGAAACACCACATTCTATAACTATGTGATGGGAATTATGTTGGAGTTTCTTTATTAACATTACTGCTATCTTTCCATTTCTTATTCTTATAGAATGAATAATATGCTTGGGTATCATGGAGTATTATCTGTGAGAAATTGTTTGAATTGGGCTCTTGATGTTGAAACTACATGTGTTGTAATCTCCCGAGTGTAAGAGGAAACATATAAGATCACAAATGACTCACAGCGAGTCTGTAAAAGATGGCTGGGTGGATAAGATTTACTGCTGCTCTTCCAGAGGGCTCACATTGAGTTCTGAGGACCAAGGTTGGATGACTCACAACAACATATATTTTCATCTTCAAGGGATCTTATACTCTCTTCTTGGCACTGACACATATGCACACATACAGCCTTCACTCCACCACACATACAAGCACATACATGCACACACACATACATATACATTTATATAATAAAAATTAATCATTTTAAGGTGTACAAGTCACTAAGTTACTTTGCTTTGAAAGCAGAACACCAGTATTGATCTTAATTGCACTTTTCCCATACAGATTCTGAGAAACTACTGTGAGAAGATCAGAAGAAATGGGAAGAAATTTTCTAGTGCCTATGAATTATTCTTATTTCCTTTGTCATTCCCCATGCCCATGCACTTTCACTTTTAGGATGTTTCCAGAAATTCAAAAACTAAGCACAGGAGAAAGGGCACATCATATTTAGTGTGTAAATGATAAAAAACAGAAGCTTCCTGGGTTGCCAGTTATGAAAAATCTAGTTTTATGGTGGAAAGTTTTTCAGACTATAGCCATGAGGAATAGCAGGTAGGTATACTTAGAAGACCTTATGAAATAATTTCACATGCAATCTGTTTGAAAATAAGAGCAAAGTCATAAGATAGGAGTGATTATGATTAATGTGGAACAAGGGGAAGACTCTTCCATTGTTGGTATGAGTGTAAGCTAGTTCAGCCACTCTGGAATGCATTAAGGTGATCTCTCAGAAAACTGGAAATTACTCTCCTCAAGGATCCAGCAATGCCACTATTGGGCATATATTCTAAAAATACACATTAACACCACAAAAGCATTAGCTCAACTATGTTCATTGCAGCTTTATTTATAATAGCAAGAACCTGAAAATAACGTAGATGCCCCTCAACTAAGGAATGAATTAACAAATTGTGCTATATCTACACAATAGAGTACTAGTCAGCAGTGAGAAAAAATGTTATATTAAAATTTGTAGGCATATGAACGGATTTGGAGTCTTTCCTCCTAAGTGAGATCTCACAAAATCTGAAGAATAAGCAGGGTATATACTTATTCACTAGTGGATTTTAAGCACAAACATTCTCATTTCATTGAAAGATGATGGGTTCATAAAGTGATTTAAAACACACACATACACAAAAACCTTCTGGTTTCATTTTTTAATGATTTTTTAGCAGAAATTTGTGGTGGCCACATTATATCTTTTGGCATTAGCTATGAACTATTGTACTTTCTTCACTTGTAGCTGAGCCCACCCTGACTTGAGGAGCTTTAGATTTTAACTCGTATGTTTCATGTATTTTAGATAAAAGAGAAGTTTTATTAGTGTATGTGCCTTTTTTTGGTATCCGGAATGTTTTGCTTTTTTATATGAATTTTGATATTGATCTTCAAAAAAATATTTAAAGAATAAAAAGATGCAAGAAGTTTACAGAACACAAAATAGATTACACCCCCAAAAAGTCTGCTTGTCACATAATAATCTCACCACAAAACATAAAGAACAAAACAAATTAAAAGCTGCAAAGGAAAAGGACCAACTTACCTATAAAGGCAGACTCACTAGAAAAACACCACACTATTCAATGAAAACAATGAAAGCAAGAAAGTATTAATCAGAAGTTATACAGACACTAAAAGAGCATGGCAAAAATCTTTTCCCATTCTGTAGGCTGTCATTTTGTCCTATTGACAGTGTCCTTGGCTTTGCAAGAGATTCCTAGCTTCAGGAGATCCCACTTGTTGATTGTTGGTCTTAGTGTCTGTGCCACTGGTGTTATATTTAGGAAGTGGTCGCCTGTGTGCCAATTTGTAGAAGTGTATTTCCCACTTTTTTTCTATCAAGTTAGAAGTGCCTGGGTTTAAGTTGAGGTCTTTGATCCACTTGGATTTGAGTTTTGTGCAGGGTGACACGCTCGGATCTATTTGCATTTTTCTACACACTTCCATCCAGCTATGCCAACACCATTTGTTGAATAAACTATCTTTTTTCCATTCAATGTTTTGGGACTCTTTGTCAAAGATCAGGTGTTCATAGGTTTTTGGGTTAATGTCTGGATCCTCAATTCTATTCCATTGGTCCACAAGTCTGTTTATATGCCAGTACCAGGCTGTTTTTATTACTGTAGCTCTATAGTATAGCTTGAAGTCAGGGATACTGATACCTCCTGAGGTTCTTTTGTTGAGTAAAATTGTTGCTGCAATCCTGGCTTTCCTGTTATTCCAAATGAAATTGAGTATTGTTCTTTCAAGGTCCAAAGATTATTGTGTTGGGCTTTTGATGGGCAGTGCATTGAATCTGTAAATTGCCTTTAGTAGAATTGCCATTTTCACTATGTTGATCCTACCAATCCAGGAACATGAGAGAGCTTTCCATTTTCTGATATCCTCTTCAATTTCTTTCTTCAGTGATTTAAAATTTTTGTCAAATAGGTCTGTTACTTCTTTGGTTATAGTTACTCCAAGGTATTTAATACTATTTGCAGCTAATATGAAGGGTAATGTGTCCCTTATTTCTTTTTCAGCTCTTCTATCTTTAGTGCATAGAATGGCTACTGATTTCTTTGAGTTTATCTTGTATCCTGCTACATTGCTGAAGGTGTTTATCAGCTGTAGCAGTTCTTTGGAAGAATTTTGTGGGTCACTTATGTATACAATCATATCATCTGCAAATAGAGATAGCTTACCTTCTTCTTTTCCAATTTTTATGCCCTTAATCTCTTTTCGTTCCCTTATTGCTTTAGCTAAAACTTCGAGAACTATATTGAACACATAAGGGGAGAGAGGACATCCTTGTCTAGTTCCTGACTTTAGTGGGATTTCTTTGAGTTTTTCTCCATTAAGTTTGATACTGGCTGTCAGCTTTTTGTACATCGCCTTATTATATTTAGGTTTTCTCCCTGTATTCCTGATCTTTCCAGAGCTTTAATCATAAAGGATTGTTGGATTTTATCAAAGGCTTTTTCCGCATCTAAGGATATGATCATGTGGCTTTTTTCCTTTTTGTTGCACGCCACCTCATTCCGCAAGAAGCACGCAACACCGGATCCTTCTCTTTGCAGTTTATTCAGGCCTTTAATTATCTTCTTATCTCTCACTCACTCACTCACTCTTACTCTAACTCTCACACATATGACAAACCACTCACTCTCTCACACACTCTCTCACGAATGACGAACGACCCCAGTGGGAAGTTTGCTCATGGCTAAATACCCTCTGGGCTTCCAATCCTGGTAAGCCATGTAGACATTGCCCATAGGTCCCCAGGCGCTGGAAGCAAGCCACCATCCTCACCTACAGCAATAAGGAGTTGTTTACTCCCCAGAGCACTCACCATCCAGAAAGGTGGAAGGCGGAAACCAGCGCCACCTTTAGGGTGTGGTACACCTTTAGGGTGTGTGTCCCTCAACTGAAGAATGGATTAACAAACTGTATTACATATACACAATGGAATACTACTCAGCAGTAAGAAAAAATGATATACTAAAATTCACAGGCAAATGGATGGATTTGGAGAATATCCTCCTGAACGAGGTATCACAAACTCAGAAAGATAAGCAGGGAATATACTCACTCATTAGTGGTCTCTAAACAAACAAACAAGAAAAAAGCCAAGCATGCCCAGGCTGCAAACCATGACCACTGATCAGCTTGGGATTAGAAACACCCTGGACTGACCCTTCGGATACCACTCCAACTATAGGAACACCTGACTCACTCTTGAGGGAGGAGGGACAAAACTGGATTTGCCAGGAGTGGAGATGGATCTAAGCATTATTGGGTCAGTGGGACCATAGGACTGTCTGCTCCCTGCCCAGGGAGGGGATGGGGAGTTGTGTTAAAGAAAAAATGAGCTGATGTGGTGGGAGGGGGAAGGGACCTTGAATAAGGATATACAGGGATGAAAAAGAAAAAATTTAGAGGGAAAGCTGAACAAAATAAATATATGTGTAGTAATCTTATTTGCATTATCACCCTTGATAAGTCATACTTATGATTTTTATCTTCTTCATAGTTATTGTTAACTTATCAGCATTTTAAATTCATTTTACTGTTTTTCTTGATAAATACAAAATAAATAAAGAAGGAAAAAATATAATTGAAAAAAAAAAAGAGCATGGCTGCCAACCCAAATTTACATACCGAGCAAAACTATTAATTACCACAGACGGAGTAATCAAGATATTTTATAAGAAAATTGGATTTAAACAAAACTTATTCACATATCTACCTCCATAGAAAGGAATAGAGAGAAAACTCCAACAAAAAATTAACTAGATACCTAAAACCACAAACAATTGATAATCCCACAGAAGAAAAACACAAAGAAAGGAAATACAAGCTACCAGTAAAAATAATAGGAAATAACAAATAGTATTCATTAATTTCCCTTAATAGCAATGAAATAAATTCACCTTTAAAAAAACACAGCCTGACACAAAGGATAAAAAAGTAGAAGACATCCTCCTGCTGCATACAAGAAACACACCTCAACTTCAAAGGCAGATATAGGCATAGAGTAAAGGGTTGGGAAATGATTTTCTAATCAAGTGGCCTCAAAAATCAAGCTGGTATTGTCATCCTAATATCTAACAAAACAGACTTTAAACTAAAATCAATAAAAGGACACAAAACAATACTTAATCATCTCAGTAAAACTCTATCAAGATGAGATCTAATTCTACATATTAATGACCTTAATACAAGGGCAGCTAATATGTAAAAGAACTACTGCTAAAAGTAAACCCCACATGAAATGTCATATTCTAACAGTGGGAGACTTCAGTATCCCAATTTCTCCCTTAGGTAGTTTAACCAGACAAAGACTCAATAGAGAAATAAGCAACCTAACAGTTGTTATGATACAAATGGACTTAAGAAATATTTATAGAAGCTTCCACCAAAACACAAATATTATACATATATATCTGTACCCCATTAAACTTTCTCTAAAATTGACCACATACTTGGCCATAAAGCAAATATCAATAGATACAAAACAATGAAAATAACCCCTTTGTATTGTATCAGAACACCATAGTCTAAAGTTAGAATTTAACAAAAACAAGAAAAAAATTCAGAGAAAGCCTACAAACTCAAGGAAACTAAACATCTTTCAACTGAACCAGCTCTGGATCAAGAATGATGATAAGAAAAAAAAATTAAAGACTTCCTAGAATTTAATGAAAATGAATCTACAACATACCCAAACTTATGAGACAAAATGAAAGTAGAGTTAAGAGGAAAAATTGTAGCACAAGTTGCCTATACATATAAAAAGAAAGAAATCTCATAAAAGACACCTAGCCACTTAGCTGAAGGCTTTAGAACAATTAGAAGCAAACTCAACTAGAAGGAGTAGATGACAGGAAATAATCAAACTTAGGGCTAAAATCAGTATAATAGAAACAAAGAGAACAAGAATAAATGAATTAAAAAGTTTTATTTTTTTTGAGAAAGTCAACATGGTAGACACAATCTTATCCAAACTAACCAAAAGGCAGAAAGAAAGTATACAAATTAACAGAATTTGAAATGAAAAGGGAGACAAAACAATAGATATCAAGGAAATCCAGAGAATTATTAGGTCATAATTTATAAATCTATGCTCTACTAAAAGGAAAAACCTAAAAGAAATAACAGCTTTTTAGACAGGTACCAATTACCAAAATTAAATTTCGAACAGATTAAAAACCTAATCAGACCTATAATATTAAAGGAAATTGAAGCTGTTGTTAAAAGTCTCCCAAATAAAAAAAAAGTCCAGAACAAGATGGTTTCTCTGCAAAATTTTACCAGACATTCAAAAAAGAACTAATACCAATACTCAACAAAATGTTCCATATAATAGAAACTTAAGGAACACGGCAGACTCTTTATAAGGCCACAAATATGGCAATACCCAACCCACTCAACAATGCAACACAGAAAGAGAATTACATACCAATCTTCATCATGAACATTCTTGAAAAAATATTTAACAAAATGCTGGAAAAATAACATATACCAAATTTAATAGAAATGTCTTCCACTGTGATCAATTAGGTTTTATCCCAGAAATGCAGGAATGATTCAACATATAAAAAATACAAATATCATCTGACATACAAAAATATTGAAGCAAAAAAATCCACATGTTCATCTCCTTAGATGCTGAAAAACCTTTTGGCAAAATCCAACACACTTTATGACAAAAGTCCTGGAGTGATCACGAATACAGGGAAAATGCCTAAGTATAATAAAGGCCAAGGACACAATCACTAAACAAACCAAATGCGTACAGACTGGGAAAAGATTTTAACTAACCCTACAAGTGACAGAAGACCAATCTCTAAAATGTATAGAGAACTCAAGAAACTAGAGCCCAAAACCCTAAATAACCCAATTAAAAATGGGGTTCAGAACTAACAGGGGAATTCTCAGCAGAAAAATTACAAATAGCTGAAAGGCACATAAAAATGTTCAAAATCTTTAGCTATCAGAGAAATGAAAATCAAAACAACTTTGACATTTTGTTTTGAGAACAACAAAAAAAAAATAACCTTGTGCTTGTCAGAAAGGCTAAGATTAGAAACACAGATGACAGCATATGCTAGAGAGGATGTGGAGCAAGAGCAAGATTTCTAAATTTTTGGTGGGAGTATAAACTTGATCAGCCACTCTTGAATGCAGTATGGAGGTTTCTCAGAAAACTATTAATCAATCTTCCCAAGAATTCAGCAATACTACTATGAGGCATATACCCTAAAAATGCACATTCACACACAAGTGCATTAGCACAACTATGTTCATAACAGCATTATTCATAATAGCAAAAACCTGAAAACAACCTAAATGCCCCTCAAATGAGGAATGAATTAACAAACTGTGGTACATCTACACAATGGAGTACTACTCAGCTGTAAAGAAGAATGATATCCTAAATTTGTAGGCAAATGGACGCATTTGGAAAACATCATCCTGAGTGATGTCTCACAAATCCAGAAAGATAAGCAGGGGATGTATTCACTCATTACTGGACTTTAAGTGTAAACATTCATATTTCCTTGAAAGATGATGGGTAAATAAAGTGATTTAAAATTCTCTCTCTCTCTCTCTCTCTCTCTCTCTCTCTCTCTCTCTCTCACACACACACACACACACACACACATACACATGCACCAAAACCTTTTAGTTTGACTGTAAAAGGGTTGCTTAATAGGAAGTTGTGGTGGCCATAGTACAATGCTGAGAATTAGCTATTTCCTACTGTACTGTCTTTATCTGTAGCTGAGCCTAAACTGGTTTTGGTAGCTTTCGATTTTATTTTTTAAGTTTTATGTATTTTATAGAACAAAGAAGTTTTATTACCAAATGAGTTTTATTGTTTTGTAATCCTAGGTATTTTGCTTTTTATATTAAATTTGATATTAATTTTTAAAATAACCAATAAAAAAGAAAAAGTGAAGGGTATTTACAACAAACCAACAACCAATATCAAACTAAATGGTGAAAAATTAAAAGCTATGCAACTAAACTATGGAACTAGAAGAGACTGCCCACTCTCCCCTTGTCTATTCAATATAGTTCTTGAAGTTTTAGCTAAAGCAATAAGAGAATGAAAGAAGATTAAGGATATGCAAATTGAAAAGATGTGAAAATATCTCTATTTGCAGATGAAGTGATTGTATACATAAATAACCCACAAAATTTTTCCAAGGAACTTCTACAGCTGATAAACACCATCAGCAATGTAGCAGGATACAAGATTAACTCAAAAAATAATTAGCCCTCCTATACACTAAAGATAAAAGTGCTGAAAAGAAAATGAGGGAAACATCAGTCTTTATAATAGCTGCAAATAGCATTAAATACCTTGATGTACCTATAACCAAAGAAGTATCAGATCTATTTGACAAAGGTTTAAATCACTGAAGAAAGAAATTGAAGAGGATATCAAAAAATGAAAAGATCTCACATGTAATTGGATAGGTCAGGATCAAAATAATAAAAATGTCATTCTTAGCAAGAGCAATGTACAAGTTCAATGCAATCCCCATCAAATAGTCAACACAATTTTTTGCACAACTTGAAAAAGCAAAACTCAATTTCATTTGTAATATAAGAAAGTCAAGATTGCCAAAACAATCTTGCTTAGCAACGAATTCTCAGGAGGCATCACCACCCCCAACTTCAAGATATACTATAGAGACACAGTAAGAAAAACAGCATGGTACTTTAATTAAAAGTGAATTGTGAATGAATAGAATCAAATTGAAGTTCTTGACATTAAACCACACAACTAAGAACATCTTATTTTTGTCAAAGAAGCCAAAAATATTCAATGGAAAAAAAGATTTTCAACAAATAATGTTGGCATATCTGGATGGTAGTGTGTAGAATATTCAAATAGATCCAAACTTATCACCCTGCACAAAACTCAAATCCAAGTGAAAAAAAAAGGACCTCAACATAAACCCAGCTAAACTGATATTAATAGAAAAGAAAACAACTACTGTCCAACAAATTGTCACAGGTGACTACTTCATAAATATAAGATCAGTAGCTCAGACACTAAATACAACAATCAATAAGTGGTACCACCTGTAACTGAGAAGTTTGCTTAAGGCCAAGGACACAGTCAATAAGACAAAACAACATAAAGGAGTGTTGGATTTTGTGAAAGGTTTTTTCCACATCTAAAGATATGATCAAGTGGTTTTGTTCCTTTAGTTTGTTTATAAGATTGATAACATTTACAGTTTTTCACATGTTAAACCAGCCCTGCATTTCTGGGATGAAGCCTACTTGGTTGTGGTGGATGATATCTTTTGTACATTGTTGTATATGGTTTGCCAAAATTTTGTTGAGAATTTTCCCATCAATATTCATGAGGGAAATTGGTCTGTAATTCTCCTTCTTTGTTGTGTCTTTGAGTGGCATTGGTATTAGGGTAATTGTGGCCCCAAAAAAGGAATTTGGCAATATTCCTTCAGTTTCTACTGTGTGAAATAGTTTGAGGAGTAACGGTACTAATTCCTCTTTGAATGTATGGTAGAATTCAGCACTGAAACCATCTTTACCAGGGCTTTTATTTTTGGGGAGGTTTGTAATGACAGCTTGAATTTCCTTAAGGGTTATAGGACTATTTAGGTAATTAATCTGATCTTCATTTAATTTTGGTAGATGGTACCTGTCCTGTCCTGGAGAGATTAGGAATACAGGGAGAATACCTAAATATAATAAAGGTGATTTACAAGAAGCCAACAGCCAGTATCAAACTTAATGGAGAAAAACTCAAAGCAATCCCACTAAAGTCAGAAACTAGACAAGGATGTCCTCCCTCCCCTTATCTATTCAATATGGTTCTCAAAGTTTTAGCTAAAGCAATAAGGGAACGAAAAGAGATTAAGGGCATAAAAATTGGAAAAGAAGAAGTGAAGCTATCTCTATTTGCAGATGATATGATTGTATACATAAGTGACCCACAAAATTCTTCCAAAGAACTGCTACAGCTGATAAACACCTTCAGCACTGTAGCATGGTACAAGATTAACTCAAAGAAATCAGTAGCCCTTCTATACACTAAAGATAGAAGAGCTGAAAAAGAAATGAGGGGAACATTACCCGTCATAATAGATGCAAATAGTATTAAGTACCTTGGAGTAACTATAACTAAAGAAGTAACAAACCTATTTGAAAATTTTTAAATCACTGAAGAAAGAAATTGAAGAGGATATCAGAAAATGAAAAGCTCTCTCATGTTTCTGGATTGGTAGAATCAACAGAGTAAAAATGGTAATTCTACCAAAGGCAATCTACAGATTCAATGCACTGCCCATCAAAATCCCAACACAATATTTTTTGGACCTTGAAAGAACAATACTCAATTTCATTTGAAATAACAGGAAAGCCAGAATTGCCAAAACAATTTTACTCAACAGAAGAACCTCAGGAGGTATCATCATCCCTGACTTCAAGCTATACTATAGAGCTACAGTAATAAAAACACCCAGGTATTGGCATAAAAACAGACTTGTGGACCAATGGAATAGAATTGAGGATCCAGACATTAACCCAAAAACCTATGAACACATGATCTTTGACAAAGAGGCCCAAAACATTGAATGGAAAAAAGATAGTATATTTTACAAATGGTGTTGGCATAGCTGGATGGAAGTATGTAGAAAAATGCAAATAGATCTGAGCGTGTCACCCTGCACAAAACTTAAATCCAAGTGGATCAAAGACCTCAACTTAAACCCAGCCACTTTGAATTTGATAGAAAAGAAAGTAGGAAATATACTTCTACGAATTGGCACAGGTGACCACTTCCTAAATATAACACCAGTGGCACAGACACTAAGACCAACAATCAATAAGTAGGGATCTCCTGAAGCTAGGAAGCTTCTTCAAAGCCAAGGACACTGTCAATAGGACAAAATCACAGCCTACAGAATGGGAAAAGATTTTCACCAACCCTACAAGTGATAGAGGACTCATCTCTAAGATATATAAAGAACTCAAGAATCTAGAGCCCAAAACCTTGAATAACCCAATCAAAAAATGAGGTTCAGATCTAAAAAGGGAATTCTCAGCAGAGGGGCTATGAATGGCTTGAAAGGCACCTGAAAAAGTGCTCATCATCTTTAGCCATCAGAGAAATGCAAATCAAAACAACTTTGTGATACCACCTAACACCTGTTAGATTGGCTAAGATAAAAGGCACAGATGACAGCCTATGTTGGAGAGGATGTGGAGCAAGGGGAACACTCCTCCATTGTTGGTGGGAGTGTAAACTTGTTCAGCCACTTTGGAATGCAATATGGTGGTTTCTCAGAAAACTGAGAATCAATCTCACCAAGGACCCAGCAATACCACTTCTGGGTGTATACCCTAAAGAGACACATTCACACTCCAAAGGTATTAGCTCAACTATGTTCATAGCAGCATTATTTGTAATAGCAAGTAACTGGAAACAACCTAGATGTCCCTCAACTGAAGAATGGATTAACAAACTGTATTACATATACACAATGGAATACTACTCAGCAGTAAGAAAAAATGATATCCTAAAATTCACAGGCAAATGGATGGATTTGGAGAATATCCTCCTGAGCGAGGTATCACAAACTCAGAAAGATAAGCAGGGAATGTACTCACTCATTAGTGGACTCTAAACAAACAAACAAGAAAAAAGCCAAGCATGCCCAGGCTGCAAACCATGACCACTAATCAGCTTGGGATTAGAAACACCCTGGACTGACCCTTCGGATTCCACTCCAAATATTGGAACACCTGACTCACTCTTGAAGGAGGGTGGAAAAAACTGGATTTGCCAGGAGTGGAGACGGATCTAAGCATTATTGGGTCAGTGGGACCATAGGACTGTCTGCTCCCTGCCCAGGGAGGATATGGGAATTTGTGGAGAAGATAAGATGACCTGATGTGGCAGGAGGGGGAAGGGACCTTGAATAAGGATATACAGGGATGAAAAAGAAAAAATTCAGAAGGAAAGCTGAACACAAAGTAAATATATGTGTAATAATCTTATTTGCATTATCACCCTTGATAAGTCATACTTATGATTTTTATCTTCTTCATAGTTATTGTTGACTTATCAGCATTTTAAATTCATTTTACTGTTTTTCTTGATAAATACAAAATAAATAAAGAAGGAAAAAAAAAGACAAAACAACAGCCTACAGAAGGGGAAAAGGTTTTCACCAACCCTAAAAATGATAGAGAACTGATCTCAAAAATATGTAGAGAATTCAGGAAACTAGTTTCCCAAACCTTCAATAACACAATTAAAAAATGAGATTCTGAACTAAAAGGGAATTCTCAGCTGAAGTGTTGCAAATGGCTGAAAGACACTTGAAAAGTTGTTCAACATATTTACCCATCAGAGAAATGCAAATGTAAACAAATTTGCAATACCACCTGGCACCTGTCAGAATGGCAAAGGTTGAAAGTCTATGCTAGAGAGGATGTGGAGTGAGTGGACTTTCATTGTTGGTGAGAGTGTAAACTTTTTCAGCTTCTCAGGAATACAGTATGGTGGTTTCTCAGAAAACTGGGAATCAATCTTCTCAAGGATCCAGCAATATCACTCTTAAGCATATACCCTGAAGACACATATTCACACCCCAAATGCTTATCTAGGTACATAGAACTATTATTCATAATAGCAAGAACCTGTTAACAACTGAGAAATGGATTAACAAACTGTGGTACATGTACAAAATGGAGTAATACTCAGTAGCAAATAAAATAAAGATATCCTAAATTTTGCAGGCTAACAAAGGGATTTAGATAATATTCTCCTGAGTGAGTTATTACAAACCCAGAAAGATAAGCAGGAGGATATTCTCACTCATTAGCAGACTTTAAACTAAAAGCACATTCACCCTAGGTGCAAACTAAAACTGCTAAATAGCTTGAGATCTGAAATAACTTAGAAGAGACATCCAGGGACTCCCCTAGAAAGAGAGAAATAGAGAACATCTTCTTACTTAATTGGGAGCATAAGAGGTTGCAACCAAGAAGATGGGAGCAAATCATGAAAGAAGGAGGCGATTGAGTGAGAAGAACTAAGGAGAGAGAAAAAAGCGATGGAGATCTTAACAGAGGAAGCAAATATGGGGTTGGAAAGCCCACAAGATGCTAGGGGCATCTCAAGAACTCACAAGATATTCTGGGCTAGGTGTCCAACCAGTTTTGAAGGTATTGCCTAAACAGGACATTCCCCATTATCAAATAAATAACCACTCTTAGTGCCATCACAAAACATACATCCAACAATGAATAGAAATAGGGGCAGAGATACATGGCTGAGAAGAATTCTGAGTCCCTGGTCCAGATGATAGTATGGGAGAATACTCTATATGAGCAAAGGGATTGGGACTATGTGGAAAATTCTCACAGTAATGGCTGGCTAGAACTTTGGGAAGCTCACTGAATTAAGAACAGTCTTAGAGGAACCTTCAAGAAAGGTAACTAGGCCCTCCAAGGATAGGCAACTGTCTAATAACATGGGAAATATATGGAACCTCAAGGGGGAGAATTCAGACAGTGTTTCTATGTGTAGAATGGCATCCTGGAGCCCATTCTCTCCAGAGAAACACCTAACCCAGTCTGGATATTAGGATGAGAAAATCATACTTTCCTGGAGTGGATGATGAGCTAATCCACTTTCTGATCTCATGCTTTATGGGAAGGGATGGGTTGATGGGGAGGAAGGAGGCTTAAGGCTGACCAGGAGTCATCAGGAGTGGGGAGGGAGGTGGAATATGGGGATACATGGATAAAAAAGATTTATTATATAAAAAATAAAAAATAAATAGACAAACAAACAAATAAATAAATAAATGAAATAAATCAGACTCTACCTGTTACTATGCCCTTCCCAGTACAATTCTTTCAGTGGGGCCTGGTTACTATTTCTCCTGTCCTCTTATTTTCTTAATTAACTCTTAAAATGGGAAAAAATGCCATTACATTCAAGTTGGACTGATGATAAATCACACTCTAGGCATTTTCCTATAATATATCTGAGCTCTAAGGAAGAACAGTCAATGAATTTTCAAGCTATGCTGAAAACATTTCTAATAAATAAAAGGAAATTGAACTGTTCTGAGGGATCTTGTTTTCACACTGAAAGAAGTGGATGTAATAAAATCTATAGACACCACTGTCCTTAGAGATATTATCTCTTTATTATGAGAAAAAAAATATTTTATATAATCTAACCTGAGTAACTCTAGTGAGGAAATCAATCAAAAATTGACTGATAGTTAACTTCCCAATGGTTCAGAAGTGTCAGGATGCTGAAGTCAAACCTTGTACAGTCTCAGGGGCCTGAGAGAACCTTTGAACAGAAGTATTAAAGAAAAAGGATCAGGCTGGTGTGGAAAATAATACACCTTATGAGGCCATATAGTTTTTAATTATGGTTTTTCTCACATAAAAATTTCTCACATGTGCATTTTATACATAAATATTTATTTAAAAATGCCCAGGAAATCCAGAGAATTATCAGATCATATTTTAAAAATCTATATTCCACAAAATGGAAAACCTAGAAAAAATAGACAGCTATCTAGACAGGTACCATTTAACAAAATTAAATGAAGAACAGATTAATTACTTAAAAATGCCTATGACCCTTAAGGAAATTGAAGCTGTCATTAAAAGCCTCCCCAAAAATAAAAGCACAGGTCCAGATGATTTCAGCGCAGAATTCTATCAGACATTCAAAGAAGAATTACTACCATTACTCCACAAACTATTTCACACAGAAGAAAATAAGGGAATATTGCCTAGTCCCTTTCATAAGGCCACAATTATCCTAATACCAAAGCCACAACAAAGAAGGAGAATTACAGACCAATCTCCCTCATGAATATTGATGCTAAAATTCTCAAAAAAATTTTGGCAAACCTTATACAACAATATATAAAAAATATCATCTACCACAACAAAGTAGGCTTCATCCCATAAACGCAGGGATGGTTTAACATATGAAAAGTCGTAAATGTCATACATCATATAAACAAACTAAAGGAACAAAACAACTTGATCATATCCTAAGATGCTGAAAAAGCCTTTCACCAAATCCAACACTCCTTTATGATAAAAGTTCTGGAGGGATCAGGAATACAGGGAGAATACCTAAATATAAGATGGTAAACAAAGGATCCCAGGCAGTCTGCTTGGAAACCCAGGTAAACAAAGGGCCATTCAACTCTGCAGTTAAAGCAGCCACTCCCTGAGGATACATTGCAGGTAAACAAAGACCATTCCCCACCCCCTTGCAGGAGTCCAGGTAGGCAAAATACAGGACACTTTAATCCTTTACCAGACCTAGAAAGGATCCATAGATCCTTAACATACAGGCAGCAGACAACAGAATCTCTTAGCAGAAGAAAATAACTATTCACACAATGCAGGTAACTCAAGGTTTACTTCCAAGTTTCTTTCTTCCCTCCTTTCCCCTTAGCCTGTCACTCCCAAACTCTAACACTGCAGACAATAGAATTCCTTAGCAAAAGAAAAGAACCATTCACACACCCAGCTAACTCAAGGTTTACTTCCAAACTCCTTTCATCTTAGTCACTCCCTAAGTTCTATCACTAACCCATATTTCCCCCACCCTGAGCACCAGGAAACAAACTTCCCAGCCTTATGATCCAAATCCTTCATTCTGCCAGCAAGATGAGCTAAGACCTCTCTGACCTTGTGTCAGCAGGAAGTAACCAAGACTACCACAATGACCCATTCCCCCAATAATCCAATTTATATATATATATATATATATATATATATATATATATATATATATATATGATGGAATGTAAGGATTTCCAAAGCTTGCATTCACCTGGAATGTAACTGTCAATCATGTCCCTGGGTGTGGCGATGCAAACATGGGCCCACTCACCCTTTTAAAAGAAAGGGCTCACATAAGTGCCACCCCCTTCCCCCTTCCCCTCTTTATGGTCCCTTCTGCCCCTATATCTGCTCCCAGCTATAATAAACTCTAGTGTGCTACTCCTGGTGTTGAGATTCCATTCACGCGCCATGTGCAAAAAAATTAACAACAAGAAGCTGACAGTCAGCATTAAACTTAATGGAGAAAAACTCAAAGCAATCCCACTAAAATCAGGAACTAGACAAGGATGGTTTCTCTCCCCTTATCTATTCAATATAGTTCTCGAAGTTTTAGCTAAAACAATTATAGAATGAAAGGAGATTAAGGGGATACAAATTGTAAAAGAAGGAGTGAAACTATCTCTATTTGTAGATGATATGATTGTATACATAAGTGACAAAAAAATTCTTCCGTGGAACTTCTAGGGCTGATAAACATCTTCAGCAAAATAGCAGAATACAAGATTAACTCAAAGAAAACAGTAGACCTCCTATACACTAAAGATAAAAGTGCTGAAAATAACATGAGAGAAATATCAGTCTTTATAATAGCTGCAAATAGCATTAAATACCTTGATGTACCTATAACCAAAGAAGTGTCAGATCTATTTGACAAAGCTTTAAATAAATGAAAATGGAAATTGAAGAGGATATCAGAAAAGGTAAGATCAACATAGTAAAAGTAGCAAATCTACCAAAAGCAATCTACAGATTCAATGTACTGCCCATCAAAAGCCCAACACAATATTGTTTGGATCTTGAAAGAAGAATACTCAATTACATTTGGAATAACAGGAAAGCCAAGATTGCCAAACAATTTTATTCATCAAAAGAACCTCAGTAGGCATCACCATCCCTGACTTCAAATTATACAATAGAGCTACAGTAATAAAAACAGCCTGGTACAGGCATAAAAACACACTTGTGGATCAATGGAATAGAATTGAGGATCCAGACATTAACAAAAATCCTATGAACACCGGATCTTCAACAAAGAGGCCCAAAATATTTAATGGAAAAAAGGTAGTATCTTTAACCCATGGTGTTGGCATAGCTGGATGGTAGTGTGTAGAAAAATGCAAATAGATCCAAGCCTGTCACCCTGCACAAAACTCAAATGCAAGTGGATCAAAGACCTCAACGTAATCCCAGCCACTTTGAACTTGATAGAAAAGAAAGTGGGAAATACAGTTCTACAAATTGGCACTGGCTACCACTTCCTAAATATAACACCAGTGGCACAGACACTAAGATCAACAATTAATAAGTGGGATCTCCTGAAGCTGAGAAATTTCTGTAAAGCCAAGGACACTGTCAATAAGATTAAATGACAGCCTACAGAATGGGAAAAGATTTTCACCAACCCTACAAATGATACAGGATTGATCTCTAAGATATATAAAGAACTCAAGAATCTAGAGCCCAAAACCTTGAACAACCCAATCCAAAAATGGGGTTCAGAACTAAAAAGGGAATTCTCAGCAGAACTGCAAATGGCTGAAAGGCACTTGAAAAAGTGCTCATCATCTTTAGCCATCAGAGAAATGCAAATCAAAACAACTTTGAGATACCACCTGACACCTGTCAGATTGGCTAAGAGAAAAGAAACAGATGACAGCCTGTGATGGAGAGGGTGTGGAGCAAAGGAAACACTCCTCCATTGTTGATGAGAATGTAAGCTTGTTCAGCCACTCTAGAATGCAGTATGGAAGTTTTTCAGGAAACTGAGAATCAATCTCCCCAAAGACCCAGCAATATCACTTCTGGGTGTATACCCTAAAAACACACAGTCACACTCCAAAGGCTTTAGCTCAACTATGTTCATAGCAGCATTATTTCTAATAGCAAGTGTGACTTCTTTGTTCATAATAATAAAATTAAAAAAAATTAAAAAAAAAACTCATGTCAAAGAATTTGAATTTTTATTATACAGATAACTTGGCCCTAAAGAGATAATGCACAAATTATTATTGCTGGGAGGTAGTCTAATGATCTATACAAAATTGTCTTTTTTTCTAGATTACAGTATGGAAAAATAGGTGTGTTAGGTGGGTCGCTTAGTAGTTTTGTCAAAGTGAAACAAACTAGAGTCTTCTGGGAAGAAGAAAATTTAAATAAGAATACACCTCCATGATATTGCCTACATGCATATCTATGTAGCATTTTCTTGATTAATAATTTGTGTGGAAGGGCCTACAGACAGTGGCACCACAACTGAGTAGGTTTGGATAATATAAGAAAGCAGCTGATTCAGCTGTGGAGAGCAAGCTCCTAAGCAGTATTCCCCCTTGTAAAGTCATATATGTTCATTTTTTTGTATTGCTGTGAGAAATGTTGATGATCCAAAGGAATTTGTGGAGATAAAACTTATAGCTTGTATTCCAGCAAGAAGGGAAGTCAAGGTTTGAACTAGAAAAACTGAAGGCCATGGTTATTTATGCTTGTGGTGGGAATGTTCATCTGTAAGCTGTGAAAATCATTCTGTAAATATAGGACCTGTTTTTGGCCTGTGGTGAGCACAGTAGAAGAAGTAGGCAGGGAAGTTGAGGTTCAGGGAAGATGAGTACAGAGTGAGATGTACTCCATGCAGATGCCAAAGAAGAAACATGTAAGGGACACAGGTGAGCCACAGGCAAAGTCACAGCCACAACCCTGGGGAAAAACAGATTAGTAGAAATGGGTTGAATTAAGATGATGGAGCTAGCTAGGAATGTGTCTGAGACACAGGCCAAACAGGATGAAGTTAATATAAGCATCTTATATGCTTATATTATATCATTTTTATGGGGAAAAGCACACATAGGTGCGTCAAAACTCTGGTCTTGTCTGGGGTCAGAAACCTCATACAACATATGTTAATGGTACTTTTTTATAAAGAAAGTATAGATAAGAACATACATTTTTATTTAATGGATTAATTCATTAGCCAGCATACAATATGTATACCATAAATTACATAAAAATACAATTTCTTTCAAATTCAATTTTATTTCAAATGATGACCATGAAGAAAGAATGAAGGACTAGCAGAACAGGTTTAGAAGGTACTTAGAACTCATTGCCAAATGGGGCCTGGTGTCGAGCATAGTTCGCAGCACATAAGTGAATGTCCAGGGCTGCTATGCACAACCTAACATCTTTCTCCTCATTGCATCCATTTGTTCTTATTCTTCTTTAAGACTAAAATAACTCCCTTTCTATATATGCCATTGTTCTTTGTCCAGTAAATGTCTCAGGGATTAGGTGACTTCAATCTTTTTGTTACAGATCCTGGAGGAATATATCTGGGTCACAGAAAGCATTCAAATGGGGAAATAATGAATATATTCTAAAATCTATAAATTCTCATAACCTGAAAATCCCAAACTTAATTTTGAAATTTTCTTCTCTTGCTTGCTTTTATTGTTCTAATCTTTGAAAAATGAAAACACCTTTGGGCATCTAGATTAAAAGACATTCAAAATTATCTTTTGCTTCTATAGATTTCATTGCAGGACATGCTAGCACAATTACATAATTATATGTTTCATGACTTAAGAGATCCATGTTCCATTGACTTTGATGTGCCCAATCACATCAATGATCACCTGAACAAATTTGTTTTCTACATCAATGTCTATAGAGACTCTGGTAAAAATGAGATTGACAATTTGAATTTTCTTTTGTGCATGCTTTTATCTGTGAGATATTTGTGTCTCTGTGTGTGGTGTATATGTCTCCTAGTAAGTATTTGTGTATGCATGCACACTCATATACTCTTTGTGGTTTATGTGTTGGTGTCTAATGCATGTCTATGTAATACCTATGTATGATGTGTCTTTTTGTGTGTTTATGTATATGTTCCCTGAGTATATTGCCACATGTGTGCTTGTGTTTATATGCCTCAGTATGTAATACATGTCTTATGAGTCATTATCTTTGTTTTGAATTTGTGAGGTTTATGTTTGTATGTGTATATATGTTTGTCTCTGTATGCACATCTCTGTCTGTATCCCTGTGCTGTGTAGTATATGTGCCTGTGTGTATAAACCCAAATATAATTGTATGTGTATACCTGTGTGGTATGTTTTTATGTGGTGTGTGTGTCCCTGTGTAAATGTATGTTGTATGTCTGTGAGTACCTCTGTGTAGATTGTGGTGTGCATGTGCTTATGTGTATATGTGCTACCGTATGTCTGTATGTGTGTACAACATGTATATGTGATGCATATGGTGCTTGTAGTTGTTCATGATAAACTATGTGTATTTTGTGTATAGTTTTGATTTAGGGTTCTGTATTTTCAGTCAAATTCAATCCATTTTAGGTTTAGAAAATGAGAATCAATCTCCCCAAGGACCCAGCAATACCCCTTCTGGGTGTATACCCTAAAGATGCACAGTCACACTCCAAAAGCTCAGCTATGTTCATAGAAGCGTTATTTGTAATAGCAAGAACCTGGAAACAACCTAGATGAACCTCAACTGAAGAATGGATTAACAAATTGTGGTACATGTACACAATGGAGTACTATTCAGCAGTAAGAAAAAAATGATATCCTAAAATTTGCACGCAAATGGATGGATTTGGAGAATATCCTCCTGAGCAAGTCATCACAAACTCAGAAAGATAAGCAGAGGATGTACTCACTCATTAGTGGACACTAAACAAACCAACAAACAAACAAGAAAAAAGCAAATCATGCCCAAGCTGCAAGCCACAAACACTGAACAGCTTAGGATCAGAAACACCTTGGACTGACTCCTTGGATCCCACTCCCCCTAGAGGAACACCTGACTTTGTCTTGAGGTTGTGGGGAGAAAACTGGATCTGCCAGGGGTGGAGGCTGAACTATGCAATATTGGGACAGTGGGACCTTGGGACTGCCTGCTGCCTGCCCAGAAATGGGATGGGGAGTTGTGGAGAAGAGAGAATGACCTGATGTGGTGGTAGGGGGAAAGAAACTTGAATAAGGATATACAAGGATAGAAAGTGTGACTTCTTTGTTCATAATATTAAAATAAAAATAAATTTAAAAAAAAGAAAAAAAAAAAAACCAAAAGAGTAATTGGAAATTTAAGAAGTAAGAACATCAAGAGTGCCACCAAGAAACTAAAGAATGGAACAACAAAAAGGCACATTCTATGTAAGCAGCAGATCCAGAAAATCAGTGGGCTCTGGTCTGGGTTGGAGAGAGTACATGGTAGTGCAGGGCTATGAAACTAAGATACACAGTCTTTACTACAAGAACAATGTCAGGGAGACTTGTATGTCAAAAAGTCCTGTAGAAGAAGAGAGAAATGTCTAAAGTAAATAGTAATGAAGGAAAGACTGAAATCTTCAGCATTCACATCACTAAGCACGAGCTGACGGAGTTTTCTTGAGAAATTCCTTTTCAGCTCCTTTATCTTGCAGGATACTACCTATGCTTTCCCCTAAAAGTTTTAATATTTCAATTTTCAAATTGAGGTCCTTGATCTACTTGGTTCTAATTCTTTCAGAATACTTGCTATATATGGTTCTATTTTCATTCAGCTGTATATAGACTGTCTCTTCTCCAGTGTATGTATATATTTTGCCTCTGTTCCAAATATACGGTATGTGTACTGATTAGTATTCATAGTGGGCCTTCTATTTTATTCTACTGCCTACATGTCTTTTTAGTGTCAATTGCAGAATTATACATTATTCTACCTGGAAATCTAGAATAATCATCCTTCCAGTTATCTTTTTGCTCAGGTTTTCTTTTTGTGTCTTTTTTATTTTTTTTTTAATTTTTAAATTTTTTTTTGCTATCTGGGGTCTTCTTTCACATCAATTTTTAAGATATTATCCTATTTCTATGAAGAATTATGTGAGCAATTTAATTTAGAGTGCACTGACTATGTAAATTGCCTGTGGTTGAATGGTCAATTTATTATTAATTCTACCAATCCATGAACACAGGGTGTGGTTCGCTTTCTACTGTCTTTTTTGATCTCTTTCTTCAAAGGTTTGTACTTTTCATTGTATAGGTATTTCACCTCCTAAGTTAGTTTATCCCAAGATTTTATTGTCAAAGATGCTATTGTTAATGGGAGTATGTCCATGATCTCAGTGTGTTTGTGGTTGGTGTACAAATATGTTGTTGCTTATTTATTGTAAGTTGATTTTTTTAATATGCCACTTTGCTGAATTGTCCATTGCTTCTAAAACTTTTATTGAAGAATTTTGGGGCTCTCTTATATACAACATTGTATATTGAGAAAATGTGGATAAGATGACTACTTTTCTTATTGATAGTTTCATAATTTCCTCCTATTGTGTTAGTGTTCCAGCTAATGATTTAAACATGATATTATTGCAGATGGTACCAAGCTGCTTTCTCTATATATCTGATAATATTTATTTTTCTAAAAACATTTATGGTATAAAGAAGATTTAGAGTGGAAGAAAAGGAGGAGGCAGCACGCAAGGCAGTGCCACAGAGCTTCTTCCCTAACCATGCTGCAGATCGAAAGGGGGCGAGTCATCTCTTCATCCTGGGTTCTTCCCAGATGGCCATGTCCCAACCAGAACTGGTTGCCTTGACATCATTAGAGTTTACTTCACTGACTGGGCTCTAAACTTAATGAAAACCAAAGGCAAGCCGATCACAACACAGACATATTAATTCTATAATATTCTGTTATGAGTTCTTAATAACTCAGTCCTCTGTTTTTCTTTGGAACCTATCTATTTTGGTTTAGGATAAATGTATAGTTTTAGGGTTGTTTATTTTATCTTTTACAACTTTGATTAATTGAATTCAATTTCATTCATATATAATCTGAATGTTATGAAAATTGAAAAGTTATCTGTTATCTCATCAAACCTATTTTTTGTGTGTTTATTTGCATATGTGTGCCTTGGTGAACACATGGCAGTATGAAAACAACCTACAGGAATTCATTCCCCCTTTCTACTATGTGATATTCATGACTTAAGATGTTTAGTGCTGCCAACAATTACACTCAGCACTTATTCTTGCATGCTTAGAACCCCTGTCAAGTTTTGCAATAGATTTACTCTCTTTTTAAGAACCCAGTTGAAGTCATAGCACATTTACTTTTTGTTGTTCTTTTGAGAGAAGAAATCCCTCTGTAGCCCAGGCTAAAATAAGGCTTATGAAAGTCCAATATCAGTGTCCTCAGAAAATGTTTATAGAATATAAATATTATAAATATAATTAATGTACAATATATACATGAATAGAAGCCTATAATTACCAGTTTGTCCACATTCTGAATGGTGTCTTTTAACTATGGCATGTTCATATATAAATTACAATGTGTGACATGTAATAGCATATTTCTATGTCACATAAATATTCACATACATAAATTTTGTCATTGAATAAGTTTTAATGCTTCTAATCCAATCAAGTGGTTCTTTACTGAGACAAAATGTAGATAAAGATAAAGAAGGATTTTTATTTATTTATAAAATAAAATCTCCCTCTCTTCCCCACCCAATTCCTTCTAATCAGCCTTTAGCCTCCTTCCTCCCTATCCCCCCATCCCTTTTCCCAAAAGGGGAAAAAGTCCCAAGGCAGATCAGATCAGTATCCACTCCAGGCAAGTCCGATTTCGTCATTCTAATGCCAAGACTGGTTAGGTGTTCCTCTGGAGGAAATGGGCTCCAAAGTGCCAGTCCACTCACATAAATACAGTACCTTTTCTTGAGCCTCCCCATACTGCCCATATCAGTGGACAGTCGCCTATCCTTGGAGGGTGAGAGTTCAAGTTAAAGAGAAAAAACTCAACATAAATGAGTGTAAACTGAGGCTGAGCATTTATAACTAATATTAAGATTCTGATTCTTTAATTTTCTGGTTGGTGGCCCCAAAAAGCTTGCTACAGCTTAGTTTGAGTTTCTATTACTGTGATGAGACACTGTGACCATGGCAACTCTTATTAAAAAAAAAAAAATTGGGGGACTAGCTTATAGGTCAGAGGGTGTCATTGTCGTCATGGTAGGAAGCATGACAACATGAAGGCAGACATGGTGCTAGAAAAGGAGCTGAAAGTTCTAATTCAGGATTGGCAAAGTAAACAGTGAAAATGATGTTAGGCTTTGTTTGAGCTTCTGAAAGGTCAAAACCTACCCCTGGTGACACAGTTTTTCCAAGAATACCATGCCTACCCAAACAAGTCCACATCTATTTAAACAAGGCTATTCTTCTTAATAGTGACACTCTCTGTGAGGCAATGAGGGCGATTTTTATTCAAACCACCACAAATTTATACCACACATGTTCAAATTATTGATACTGCAACACATGTTGTTATTTAGAGAGTTCATGCTTGAGAATAAAGAAATCAAGTTATAAAAATGAATTCCATAATGTTTTAAGTACATTCATTATTTTTGTGGTAAATCACTGTGGTCTATGTGCTAGGGTTTAGATATGGCTGGAAGAAGTAAGAATTGTAAAAACATTAGCTAAGCAGAAAAGAAAGGAATATATATTGTAGTAAACATAGTTGGTGAGCAGATTATTTTTTTAATATGTGGTATTCAATGTGTTATTGAACTTTATTAATGTTTCTTTTACAAATGCATGTTTTCTTGCATTTGGGGTATGGATATTCATGATTAAGATTTTTTCTTTTTTTATTATTATGAATAAAGAAGTCACATTTTCTGTCCCTGTATATCCTTATTCAAGTTCCCTTCCCCCTCCTACCACATCAGGTCATTCTCTCTTCTCCACATCTTCCCATCCCTCCATGGGTAAGTGGTCCCAAGGTTCCAAGTTCCCAATATTGCTTACTTCAGCATCCACTCCTGGCAGATACAGTTTTCTCCCCCCAACATCAAGACTGAGTCAGGTGTTACTCTAGGGGGAGTTTTTTTATATATATATATTTTAGAAAAGAAAAAGAATGTGACAGGTATAATAGTGTAAAAATTGGTGTAATATTGGAAGAAGGTTTTTACAATAGAGAATCCAGAGAAGAGAGAGGCAAAGAATTATCCTATTAGTAGTATTGATTGACTATCCTATATCACACGTAACAATAAGTTGTGAATGCTTCTCAAACTAAAAAAACAAAACAAAACAAAACAAAACTTCAGACTAAAAGAAGTATTAACATTGGCCTTTTAAAAAATGTTTATAAATCTGATACATTATGTAAAAAAATAACACAATCATGTGACACCTTAAAAAGAAAATTAGCAATAAATTCTAAGGTAACACCACTGACACAGAATGTACAAGTTTGTAAGAAATAAAATTTCTGCCTCCCTATATCTTTAGATTGTTGGTATTAAAGACATGCAGTACCAAAAAGAAAAAAGAAAAAAACAAAATTTATCATTCACTTCCAAAATTCTCATTAAAGAGTAGAATAATGTAGTAATTGAAGATAATTAAAAACTTCTAATTTAGAAATTCTCCTATGTTGATTTTAACAAATGTCTACTGTAGAACACCAATACCTGTTTAAAGTAAAGATTACACCATATCTTACATTGCAATTCAATGAGTTTGGAGATATACTTACAAACTGTTAACCAGAAGATATTTCAGATATGTGAGTAACCATAAAACTGCCAGACTAATGAAAATTCTCAGTCCATTACTGGTGGCATTTTCCCCATAGCTTAACAGACAGCCTTTCCTTTGTCTTCCTTCACTGTATGTACTCCCACACCTCTTGATACATGCAGCTGGGGCAGAATTACACACACTTGACAGAGAGGCATAGGATTTGATGGAGTATTTGGCAAGCATCCAATGACCTCCTATGCTCTCCTTCTACAGGAACTTCAACAGGTCCAAACTTTATACTTTTGTAAGTAGTCACAGCTGTTTCAGTGAAAGCTTATAATTGCTATTGTACCATAACATAAATACAACAGATGGCAATGAACAGTTTAAGTATCAACCCACCTGATAAATATCTCTTTGATGAAGGAATTGTGTTAAGGCTTATGGGATAACAAACTCAAAAGAACTGGTTGCTTCTGCTATAATTTTTTTTTATGTGCCACTACATTTCTTCCCTATCAAAAACTTTGGATATTTTTTCCACTGTGAGTTTATGTTATGAGTATATTCCATCTACTGCACACACATATACATGTGGCTGGTCAGAAGGATAATATCTTCTTAAGATGTATAATTTTTGTGAATAGAAATAATACTAGGATATTTTTCATACCTATGCTAACATAAGAAAATAATTCTCAGCTACAAACTTAAGACCTGAAAACATTTTCAAAGCAGACTGCTGCCCCTGAAAAATATGCACAGTGACAGGTTTCCAGATGTGTATTGAACCAAAGTTACACACAAAGCAACTAGAAGTTATAACTCCCTGCAACAATTGACTATCTGGTTGTGTTCCCAATTTTAGCTTATGATAACAAGGCTCAAGGTTTGGCTAATTGTTTATTATTTAGATTCTGAATTTCACTGTCACTCTGCATAGGATTATTCAGTCACTGACAAGTCAATGTGATATCTTTAGATTGAGGGAAACTGCATGATGGTAATATGTTACTAGAATTCCTCTGACCCTCAAATTGTAGCCCATGTATTTGTCCAGAGGTTATTTTTTTTCTGTTAGGGAATTGTTGGTATGTATAGGAACTATGTGAAGAGCTATGTAGTAAGAACTATGTGAAATAGTTATATGAGAGAGTTGTATGGTGGAAATATTCTCTGTATGCTGTAAATAAAGTAACTGGTTTGGCCTATGTGGAGCACCGTAGAAGTGGGTGGAGGATCAGAGGACAGACAGGTAGAAGGAGGGTGGACTTAGTCACTCTCCATCTGACCCCTGAGGAAGAAACATGTAAGTAATCCAATTGAGCCACGAGCCATGCCATGTGGCAGATAGAATACTAGCAATGGGTTAAATTAAGATGAAAGAGCTAGCTAGTAATGTGCTTGAGACAAGAGCCAAACAGTATAAAATTAATATAAGTGTCTGCTTCATTTCTTTGGGGGACAAAAGCCGCCATGGGACAGGTCAAACCTCTGGCCCAAACAGGGCCAGAAATCTTCTACAACAGAGTTGCATATAGGCAGATGTAACTACATAGAAGATGTGTAGCTATGTACAAAAGAATGTTATAAAAATTGCTATGGAAAAGAGAGGTGCTGTTTAAAGAGCCATGTGGAACTATACAGAGAGCTACTGTTGTGTAAGGAATTGTGTGGATCTATACCGAGAGCTGTTGTGTAAAGAGCTGTGTATAGCTATGTAGAGAAAACTATTCAAAGATCTTTGTAAAGCTATGTAAGTGTGTAGGGGTGTGTGAAGAGAGCTGTAAATAAAAGTAACATATGGTCTCTAAACAAACAAACAAGAAAAAAAAAAAAAAAAAAAAAAAAAAAAAAAAAAAAAAAAAAAAAAAAAAAAAAAAAAAAAAAAAAAAAAAAAAAAAAAAAAAAAAAAAAAAAAAAAAAAAAG
>PVIH01007329.1:0-101484 GCA_004025045.1 Sigmodon hispidus
GGGGGTGAACCGCAGTGGGGGTGAACCGCAGTGGGGGTGGACTGCAGTGGAGGTGGACTGCAGTGGGGGTGGACTGCAGTGGGGGTGAACTGCAGTGGGGGTGGACTGCAGTGGCGGTGGACTGCAGTGGGGGTGGACTGCAGTGGGGGTGGACTGCAGTGGGGGTGGACTGCAGTGAGGGTGGACTGCAGTGGCGGTGGACTGCAGTGGGGGTGAACTGTAGAGGGGGTGAACTGCAGTGGCGGTGGACTGCAGTGGCCGTGAACCGCCATGATGTCAGAGCATCATGTGAGGGCCTGGGGTCTGCTGCATCTCCCCATGTGTCCACGTCGCTCTTAAGAGTGCATGCTGCCTGGTTTCTGCCCTTTTCTTGCCCCTGACCCTTGAGGTGCATTTATTTATTCTGCCCACTCTATGCAGGTAATGGTTGATGGCCTGACCCTAAGGCCTTCTTTTACTCCTTAGGAAGGTTCTGGAGCTCAGTGAAGCTGCCTCGGTTCTCCCAGTTCACAGAGGATCTTTTGTTTTGTTTTCTGTTTTTCTAGACAAGGTTTCTCTGTGAAACTAGCTCTGCAGACTAGGCTGGCCTCGAGCTCACAGAGATTTACCTGCCTTTGCCTACCAAGTGCTGGGATTAAAGGCACGTGCCACTGGGGCCTCTGTGAGCCTGATGAACCGGAAAACTAAGTACTGCTAGCAGGCTTTGCTCTCAGACCCATGAATGAGATTATGTCAAGCTGAACCACGTGAGGAAATGTAACTTCAGAAATGGTTATTTGATCTGCCTTTCCCTGCATGCAGTAAGGCATAAAATTATTTTGGGAGAGAGTTTTATATATATTAAGGCCTGAAAATAAATAGCCTTGATCACCAAAGCCTAGTAGTGGATCGCAATGATTTGAATACGTTAGTTCTCTGAAGTCACTCTTAGTCTTCCTTGGCTCTGTATCTATCTCCCCACATGTGTTCCTCAGAAACACTGGCAGAATTAGTGATCATATCCAAATAGCCAGTGTCTTTCATTTCTCAACAATTTTCTTTGTCTAGAGCATCAAGCTTTGACCATTTCTTCTGATGTCACTATCTTGTAGATCCCAAAGTACATTCAAATTTAATAAAATGTTTATGTGTTTTCTCTTGTTAATCAGATTAAATAATAATTAGGTTCCTAGATCCAACCACAGAGCCCAAGTGAGAGTTAGTGGAGCCTGAAATGCTAGTAGTTTAATGGCCCAAAGCCCACCATCTGACTCCAGTGTTCTGTTCTACCATGCTCACTCAGTGGTGTGGGGAGGGTCTGGGTCAGAAAGCAGCAGCAAGGACAGTGGTGCTTGGTGCTAAGGGCTGGAGCAACCTAACTGTTACTGTGGTCAGGGTCTGGGACAGGTGTTTCCAGGTTCTTAGCCTCCTATTAAAGCGCTGGAATAGAAACGCATCCAGATTACAAAGTAGCAAAGAAACGGCATTAAAAATGAAGCTATAGGACAGTACAGAGAGAAATACCCAGTAGAGAGAGACAGTTGGCCACATGAGCGAGAATATTAATTATTGTTTGGGGCTTCCTTTTATGAGACTCAAAGGAGGGGGAAGTGTGGTTACTAGGCATAATTTGGGTGGTTTTCTATTTTGATTGACATTTTTCAAGTTGTGTAACCTTTTCTCTATTGAGTATGTCTCTACCTGGAATGTATCTGATTTTAATTACATGCATGCTCAATTATAAATATGTATAAGATGGTAAGTAGAGGATTATCTCTACAAGTTCACTTAGAGGACAGCTTTCCTTATTGTGTAGTTCAGACCTGATCAGCTCCCCTGCTTTTATTTATAAATGCTTGGAATTGAACCTGGGTCCTCTGGAAATGCAGTCAATACTCTTAACTGATGAGTGGTCTCTCCAGCCCTCAGGTGGGAGTCTAAGTTGCTAGGTTAATGGAGATATGCATGTGCATAGGGTATGTAAATAAGGGATTTAGGCTGTCAAATGCATCATTATGAGTGTGTGCATAGTCTAAGCCAAGTGGAGTCCCAGGATGCTAAGCTATTCCTTTGTTTACTTACCTCATAAAGAGTTCTTTTCTGAGACCTCTACTCATGTGAAACAAGAATCTCAATTTAGGCCACAGAAAAAGAAGTTTAGGACAATTGAGTATGAAGCAAACTTATATTAATAAAAGGTGGACCTGGAGAGATGGTTCAAGAGTTAAGAGTGTTTTCTATTTTTGCAGAGGACCCAAGTTTAGTTCCCAGAACCCATGTTGGGCAGCTTACAACTGAAAACTACCTGTAATTCCATCTCCAAGGAATCTGATACCTCTGGCCTCCACAGCTACCTGCACTTATGTGCACACACATTCCTACCTACCCATGCACACAGTGAAAAATAAATCTTAAAAGAAGAAAACGTTTTAGGAGCTGGAGAGTTGGCCCAGTGGTTAAGAGCACTGACTGCTCTTCCGGAAGAACCAGGTTTGATTCTAAGCATCCACACGGTGGTTCACAATTGTTTGTAATTCCAGTTCCAGGGGAATCCAATGCCCTCTTTTGGCTTGGAGTGGTTTTTAAACTCATGGCAGGCCTCCTGCTTCAACTTCCTAAGTGTTGAGATCACACACATATACCACCATACTTAGAAATTTTCAATGTATTAACATTAGTTATATGTGTGGTTTAGGTGACTTTTGAAGTTATATATTTTTAAATTTGTTTTTTAAAAATTTTATGTACACTAGTGTATTTCCTGTAAGCATGTCTGTGAAGCTGTCAGATTCCCTGGAATTGGAGCAGTTGTGAGCGGCCTTGTGGTAGGTGTTGGACCCATTTGGAAGAGCAGTTAGTGTTCTGAATCGCTGAGCCATTTCCATCTATAGCCCCAAAGTTAGAATTTTCAAAGGGTTTAAAAGGGCTGGAGAGATGGGTCAGAGGTTATAGGCATGTATTGCTTTGCAAAAGAGCAGAGTTTGATTCTCAGTACCCACAATGGATGGCTCCATCTGCTTGTAACTCCAGGTCCAAGGGAGCTCTACACCTCTGACCTCATCGGGCACCTTCAATGTCAGTGGAGATTTTTGTGTGTGTTGTATGTATGGGTATACATGTGTGCAGGTATGCTCACTGTGTGTGTGTTTAAGAGCTGGGGTTTGATTTTGGATGTTTTCCTCTACTTCTGTTCATCCTATTTTTTTGAGACAGAGTCTTTTGGTGAAGGTGGAGCTGTCTGCCATTCAGCCAGTCTGGTTGGCCATGACACCAGGGACTCCCCTACTTACTCCTCACATTGTCCTCCAGTGCTAGTGTTTCCGATGAGAGTGGTCATGCCCAGCTTGTAGATGCTGTGGATTCCAAGGTCCTCAAACACACACAGCAAGCTCTTTACCCACTGATCCATCTACCCAGTCCTGCCAGTGTTAATTTTCATTATGTCTAGGTTCTTCACAAAATATAAAGCATCTATTTGAATTTTTCTCTGCATTTTATTCTTCATAAGTCAAGCAGCTCTGAAGATTTAGAGATGGATGCTTCCCTAAGACTGTGACCCAATCTCCTCCCTTCTCTGCCTCTCACTCCTTAACGTCTACCATTCCATCCCCTCAGCCCTGCTTAGGGTATAGCATCCTTCTTCCACGAGGGTGGAGTTGGTGGGAGTCACAGGACTAGGAGAAGTCCCTATACAAAAGATTCTAATGCTCCCTCAGGTTTTTGTCTACCACCCTACCTTGCCTTCTCTGGCATCTATGATCTGCAACAGGGCTTCTCTTCTGGAGTGTTTTGCCCCCCACCCTTTGCCCTACATATGTTAAGAATTAGATTTATAGAATCCAAAATGATGACTTTTATCCCCCCCCCCTTCTGTTCTGTCAGTTGCTCTAAAATTTAACTCGAAGGAAGGTAATTTAGCCGAGATCAGGCTGGTCTTGAGTGGCCCATCTCCGTCTTTACGGTCTAACTATAGTCCCTGTGCCAGGTTACAATTCAATTTTTAGCATTTATATTTATTTTATTTTTTTAATGTTTATTGAAATGTACCTATATGCTGTAAAAAAGCAAAGCTGTAAGTGAAATTTTATATTTGTGTACTCTTGTGTGACCACAGTCCAGACTACATTTTCAGCACCAGGCAGACCCCCTGCATATTGCCCACATTGATTTTTTTCCAGGGCAACCATTAGGTATGTTTGCCTATGTTTAGACAAGGATTCCTCCCTTATTTTATCTTTCCACAGTGTTGGTCCAGCTGGGCACTGCACACAGTCAGGGAGGGCTGGCCACTGCACTTCCTTACCCTCAGTAGGCAGTAGTATGAGTAAGTACCGTGTTTGAATGGCTTACTGACTTTTGTAGCTGTGTAACTCGGAGACAATGGCTATTTCAGCTTTAGAGTGTTATCTGTAAAAGGCTTCATGTAAATCTTTGTGATAAACAGCTCTATAGTCATTGCTGGCTATAGTAGGAAATCATCAAATACACATCTTAAACAATCAGATTGTGGACTGGATTTCTTCTGGTACATGCTGGATCCGTGTGCAGACAACTGGGGCTACCGTTCTTAGCTCCGGTTACTGGAGGCTGGTGGTGAGGGCGAGCATCAGCTCCATGGTAACCTGTGAGGAGAAGGCTGGAAGGGCCAGAGTAAGATACAGCCCTCAAGGCCACACCCTGACCTCCAACCAGGCTCTACTTACTTTTCACCACCTCGCAATAATGCCTCATGTTATGACTCTATCAGAACATTAATTCACTGATTAGGGCAGAGCCCTCAGGATCCAGTCTCTTCTGAAAAGGCCAGCAGCTGGCAATCAAGGTCCCCAGCACATGAGCACAGAGGACATTTGATATTTAGATCACAACTACTTTGCACCCCCCAGAACTGCATTTTAGAAACAAAGTTGTGTGGTTTAGGAGATCTGCAAGATTTCTTGGACCTTCTAGAATTAAATACTGCGCCTCTGGTTTGCTTCCTTTGGATTTTAGCAGCCTGCGTCACATCTTAAAGGTGGAACAGGAAGATTATTTGTGGGCAAATGGGTCAGCACGATGTTCTTTCACAATATAGCTCCTTCATTTCAGTACAGCATTTATTCAGCAAGAGCAAAGCTCCGTCATTCATGTTTCATCTGTACCTCATTCTCCTTAAGGTCAGGCCCAATCTCTATGGCATCTCACTGTGGCGCCATCTCCCTTTTTCGTGTCTCCATTCCAAGATCAGTGGCGGTCCCTTTAAGGCCCTAGAAAGGGCTGGCTGTCCGTTGGGCGGAGAGGCCACGCCCCGTCACGTGTCCTTCGTGCCATTGGGCGGAGCCAGAGCCTCTAGGTTGCCGTCACTTCCGGCTCTCTGTCAGTCCGGAGCGAACGAGCTTGGAGGCTGTTGGACGGCTGGAGCGGAGCGTGAGTGCGCGGGACCCCGGGCCTAGCCCTCGAGGCTGCAGCCAGGCCGACCTCGGCTTCCCCGCCCGGCTGCCGCCGACCCTAAGTCCCCATTGCCCGCTACGGCAGCCCTGCTGGGCCCCCGCGGGCCTCGTGAGCAGCCGCGCCGGGAGCCAAACGGAGGCAGTGGGCGCGTGTGGGTGGGCGAGCGGGCGAGCTGGCGGGGAGCCGCGAGTGGTGGCCGCGCGCCCCCAGAAACCGTGGCGGGTCTCAGGGCAGAGGCGCGCGTGGGTCTGCTTTGACCCCCACCCGGACCGCGGGCTCAGGAAAGCCTCGGGGACGGTGGTCCCGCTGGGGTGAGGGGAGGGGTCTCGCTCCGGCGAACATGGCCGGGCTCCCGGGCGAGGATAAAATGGCGCTGGCGCAAGGCCCTCCTCAGCCGCACGCTCTCGGCGCCCCACGCCCCCTTCCTCAGACCGGTTGGAGCTCCAGCCCTCGCCGCGGGGCCTTACGGAGCTTCCGGGCCGCGACCCCCCACCACGTCCCTCGCCTTCCTACTCTCACGTGCCCTGCTGCACTCGGCGAGGTTGTTATTACTTCTCCCCCGTGCAAGTCAGCGAACGATTTCTATAAACTGTACGATCACCCATTTAGTTACCGTGTCCTAGAGTCAGCGATCCCCTCCATCTCCCAAAGAAACCAACCCGGGAAGGCTTCGCTAGAGAGTCCCGAGTATAAAAACAGCAACTGGCGTTAGTTCACATCACCCTGTTTTCTTATTGGATAGATTGAGGTTAGATAATGACGTGGTTCTTTGTGATTTTAGTTCCTTAGACAGCTTTTCGTACAGGAAGATAGATAAGGTCGGCAGTTTAACATGAAAAAATCGTTCATGTTCAAGTTAGTTCTCTCTTTTTTTTAAACAGGTTTTTGGGTAGTTTTGTGGGCAGCTAGCATGGGGAACTAACTTGATTTTGGCAACTAGGTTGTGAAATGGAGCTCTAAGTGGAAAAGCAAATGAACAGTAGCCCGGCTGCTCCCTCCGGTGTTTACTCTTAATGGGCTCACCAGTTGTGTTTAGTATGGTCCCGTTGGCTTGATTTGAGGGTTTTGAATGTAATTGTCCGGATTTGGATAACCCTCTTTTGCCTTGACCTTCGGTTTTGGAACATTGGATGCCAGTTTATGGCTAGAGAGCTGGGTTACTTTTTTTTTTTTTTTTTTTTTTTTTTTGTGGGAGGGTGAATCAAGTCATTTGCTTTACAAAGTGTTGTTTTTATTAGGCCCTTTAAGCCATATAGAAAATAGTCTTGAGATGGAGAGAGAAAAGATTCCTTGGTAATTGGCTTTCTGACACCTGGTATAAGAATCTTGAAAAGGAGTTAGGGCATGCCTTAGGATTCTTTGAAATTTGGGTTAGGCTTAAGATAGTCTGCCCTTTATTTTATGCTTGGGCACTAAGTAAACAAACAGCAAGTCCTAGGCTGTGTTGTGTGCCTCCCTGAAGAGTTTTGCTTTGCACATAAAGCTCTCAGATTTTACTTACTTACCAAAGTAGAAAGAAAAAAATCAGTGCAAAATACTGTGAACTGTGTATAACATTGTGAACTCTGGTGCCTGTTACTTTGATAATGTGGCTACAAAGTAGAAATTAGTGTATACAAATTAGGTAAAAGATGATTAATAATGACAATTAGGCATCACACTTTTATAGACAAGCTGTTTTATGTTGGAGCTGATCCTCTGACTAACTGTATATTAGGTCTGATCCTAGTGTGACTGGAATTACTTCTGTACATTTCTTTTGATTTAAAAGTAATTGTTCTCAGCTGCTTTCTTGCAGTATACCCATAAACTTTATACTCTCTAAAATCAGTTCTTAAAAAGACCCATTGACTTTGAGAAAGAGGTGAAGGAATGTGCATATGGCTTTTATTTCTTTGTCCTAACTGGGTTAGAGTATTTGGCAGTGCTTGTTATTTGCAATTCAGACATGTGTCTGTGTAATGACTACAGGACCACAAAATAGCAGAGCCTTGGAGTTTCTACTCTATTCATTCATTCATTCATTCATTTATTTATTTATGAATGACTGGAGAGCGCTAAAATGAAGCTAATAAGGCACCTTGTTTACTATTCATATAATGTATTTTTCTTTCAGAATGCCTAAATCAAAGGAACTTGTTTCTTCAAGCTCTTCAGGCAGTGATTCTGACAGTGAGGTTGAAAAAAAGGTAATTTTTACTGTACCAAATTTGTAGTGCATTAATTCCTCTATAATACTGGCATCCAGTTTTGAAGTGAAAGCCTTGTTAGTCTTTTTAGGTAGGTTTTATTATCTATCCTTGACTTCCTCCAACCACCTCACATTTCCCTGAGGGTTGGGATTATGCTACCAATGCTGGGTTCAGAATATAAGAGAGAATCTGCAGGGGTATTTTTGTAAGGGTAAATAGCAAGTGGACTGCTTGAGTGGAGTATGAGTTTCTAAACTCATTTACAGGCATTAAATCAGATGTAAGAGGCTGTTTTTGTGCTGTACTTGGGGGTTCATCCTAGAGTTCCAGTGCATCCCAGTCAAGTGCTCACAACTAAGTTATATCTCTCGTCTTCTTTTTACTTTTTTATTTTCAACAGGGTTTCAATAAGTTGTCTGGCCTGACCTTGGACTCTTCTTGGCCATATGCCTTAGCCTCATGAGTGAGCATAGGCCCATCTCAGACTAAACAAGTTCTCTGTTGAGCACCTTTAGTAATTTAACCAAATGCTTTCTTAGATTTTAGAGCACTAGAATTCTAATTAGGCCAAAGACACTACTTAGCATTATTTAGAAATCTGTGTCATTCAAAAGTCTAGGCTGCTGAGGTACTCAGTGGATAAAGGCCCTTGCCACCAGACTTGACACCCTGAGTTTGGTCCCTGTTCTTCCACATGGCAGAAGAGAACCAACTATACCAAGTTTGCCCTCTGACTTCATACACCGCATACAAGAATCACAAATACCACACACATAAAATAATAGTAATAAATAAAATTTCCAAAAATCTCCCTAATCTGTAGGTAGTAAGTCACTATTGGGTTGCATGACTGAAGTTTTGAATGAAAACATTAATTTTGATGGCTTTGCAGTTATTGCTGCCCTGCCCTCTCCATTACTGAATTTTAGTTTTGGTACATTTAAATTTGAAAGTTATTTGCTTTCTAGTAAATAATGTCATTCAATATAGCAAGCACAAAATTATCCATTTTGTCAGAATAAGCCTTTTTTGCATTAAGTGACAGCTGTCTTGTGAACTTTCTACTTAACTGATCACATCAGTGAAGTGTAACAGAGCAACCCATCTTGTGGTCAAGACTTCCTTCCACAACAGCTTTATCTTGATAGAATTTTATATTTGAATAAGCATTCATATCCTAGAAATTGAACAAGTTGCATTCATCCTTATTTGCTTACTTATTTTGTAGAAAATAAGTAATTAGTAGACCTATGGCTTGCAAATATTTAAAAGCAGCAAGCAGGGCTGCTGATGTAGTCCAGTTGGTAGACTGCTAGCTTAGGCTTAGCATGCAGGAAGTCCTAGGTTTGATCCCCAACATGTGGAAATGGAAGCAAGAGGCCACCTGGGATACTGGGGAACTTGTTAATGTTTTTTTTTTTTTTTTTTTTTTTTTTTTTAAAGCAACAACCTCCCCCACTTCTTTCCTTTTTTTTGTTTTGTTTTGTTTTTAGTTTTTAAGGTTTTTTATTTCTTTTTTTTTTTTTTTCCTCTGTACTACCTAACAAAGGGGAGCTCTTTATAGGAAAATTTGGAAAAGTTGGAGCCTATAAATGTAAAGATAGGATACAGTATCATTTATAAGGTTGAAATAAGGCTTCAAACATTATAGCTGTACTTGAAGAAATCTTTTTTTAAGTTTGTATCAATGTAACATCTAAGTATGTTTATGTACCTAATTTATAGTGAAGTTATTTGCTGGGCATTCACCAGTCCACAGAATTACCTTCTGATTGCTGAGCTGATTTTCATAGTTTGTTTCATCTGGTACTGATGAACTTGTAAGCATTTATATTAAATAGATCCATGTTTTTATTTGATAGCTTATTTATGTGTATTCTTAACCTAGTTTTATCACATTTAATACAGTAAGTTTAGTAACATTAAAAGTTTGTTCTTGTCCACTAAGAAGGAACATGTCTGCCCTCTACTGTTGGAGCTTGGAACTTATGTGGGTGTGGTTTTATTATTATATATATTTTTTTTTTTAGGCTGTTAGCTCATTTTAAGAATGAAGATGTAAAAATGCTTTTATATGAGTGCTGCTTCTAAAATATTATGCAGTTGGGTGCAAGTCTTAACATATTACTGTCTATCTTAAGTATTTTTTGTGTTGAGGTTTTGAGTTGTTGATTTTCAGTGCTTGGCATAAAGTAACTTTCCCCTTTCCCTGGCCCCCAACAGGGCCTCATTATGCAGTCCTGGTGGCCTGGAGCTTGCACTGTAGACCAGGCTGGAAGCATGCATTCTTTAAAACAGTTCAAGTTCCTTTTGGAATAGACAAGGAGTTAGTAAATACTTATATCTTAGTCGTAGATAGGTTGTTTTTTGAGAAAGTCACTGTGTATAGCCTAGGCTGTCCTTGATCTTCAGTTTTCTTGCCTCAGCCTCAGTTAGGATTACACTATGTGTTTTTAAACAAAACTTTTGGTAAATTTGTGGTTTCCAAGAGTTTACTCAAAAATTGTAGGCCATTTCCCTGCCCATTTCCAAAGGGATTCTGGTCCACAAACCTCACTGTTCTAGTATCTGAAATACCTTTGGGATTCTGAGAACAGTGTTTAGAAACACAATTGTTAGTTATGATTGCAGCTTTGATCTATAGTTAAATTTTTTTATGCTCATTTTTTTTAATGAATCAAAATTTTTTTTTTAAGGGATAATTTTCACCTCTTTTTTTTTATATTTATTTATTTATTATGTATACAGTATACAGAAGAGGGAGGGTACCAGATGTCATCATAGGTAGTTGTGAGCCACCATGTGGTTTCTGGGAATTGAACTCAGGACCTCTGGAAGAACAGTGAGAGCTGTTAACCTCTGAGCCACTCTCCAGCCCCTTTTTTGTTCTTTAACTCATTAAAGGTAATGAAGTCTTTTGAATTCAATATTCCTGTATTCTTACCTTTTCTTTCAAGTTAAAGAGGAAAAAGCAAGTTGTTCCAGAAAAACCTGTGAAGAAGCAAAAGCCTGGTGAGACTTCTAGAGCTTTGGCATCTTCCAAGCAGAGTAGCAGCAGCAGAGATGATAACATGTTTCAGGTAAAGTTGGATTGCATAGTACAGTGGAAGCACCCTTGATTGATCTGAAGAACACTAGGAATGTCTTGATCTGATATAACATTACAGTCTTGTGTTGTAATCCTCTTGAATAATGATGCTTATTTTTAAAAAGATTTATTTATTTACTTATTATTACTTATTTATTTATTTAATGTATTTGAGTGCTCTATTGACTTGTTGCTAGAAGAGGGCTATAGTCATAAATACCACCACAGAGGGCCTCAGATCTCACTATAGGTGGTTGTGTGGTGAGTTGCTGGGAATTGAACTCAGGTCCTTTGGAAGAGCTGCCAGTACTCTTAACCACTGAACCATCTCTCCAGTTCCAGACTAATGATGCTTATTAACAGGAAGTGAAGGTAAATTGTTCAGTTTTGGGCTATTGGTAAAGTTTAGAAGTCTTTAGCTTTGCTATATTTAAATAATGCAAACCTAAATGTTACAGAAATCCAAAAGAAGATAGAACTGGGCATTTGGGAAACAGGTTTGAGTAGGTAGATTTGAGTATTTAACTGGAAAGTATAAATTTGAGAGAAATAGTCTTAGGCTTCATAAGAAACAGAAGGCTGGGGATATAGCTTGTGTGTAAAGTGCTTGAGTGTTTAGAACTGTAATCTGGTAAAAGAAAAGAAGAGTGGGTTTAATAGATAAACTGAGAGATTTTTAAAATGCAGGAAGAGGCCTAGTTTGGCATCTTGAATTTATTGTTTTTTAGCAACTCCGCATTTGCTTCCCTGTTTAAGAATGACTTGTGAGATGAGGCATTGTGAGCAATTGATGCCATGAGATTACTGAGGTAATTATAGACTTTAATCTGTATTGATAAGGAAAAGATAATGATGATTACAAAGATGATAATGAAGAATGGATCAGAGGACAAGCCTGAGTGAAGAGGTAGACCAAATAGTGAAAGGTAATCACTTGAGGGTCTCCTTATAGCACCTGGATATCTTGGCTGGGAATTATTCTTTTGGATTCTACATATGCTTGAGTAAATAGCCATCCACCAAAGAAAGCCTAAACCAAAGAGAGGAGGTGGATCACAGTGTGTGAGTAGTTTTTCAAATGGTTCATGAGAAGAAAGAGGATGTAAGTTGAGGTAAAATAGTGAAAGAAAACTAAAAGTAAAATAGTGGAAGCCAGAAATAGACAATGTAGATTACTTAGTTATAGGTGGTCAAGATAAGTGATGAGGAATTTAAAAAGATACTATTATTGCTTTGCATGGATAATAAATTTGGATGCTTGCTGTGTTCTGTATGTCATTCAGGCTTTGCCAGGTTTTGGTAAGCCATATGGAATGTGGTCTGTAACCTCATGGAATTTAAGGGGACCACAATTACACACCACATGCACAGTAAAAACAATAAACCCTGAGAAGTAGTGGGCAGATTATTTGAAAGAGTAAGTGTGAAAATCTCATTAATAAGAAGTGACATCTAAAATCTTAACATGTGAAGGTTAAACCAAGTGTGTGAAGTGTGTGGACAAAGGAAACATTTTCAAGAGCAGGAAACAAGTGGGAAAGAACGTGGGTTGTGTATGAATTATAGAATCTTTGTGGTAGAACCCTGGAAAGTAGCTGAGCATCAGGAGTCTTTCCTACTCTACTCCATAATTTTATAAAATAACCAGGATCCACATTTTAAATATTTTGTTTTGTTAGGTTTTTTTGGGTAGGGGAATGGGGTTTATTTTTAGGGGATAATTTTCTCACTAAGAAAAAAAATCTTGTTGGTTCTTGAATCCTCATGTGGAAAGGGTCCTTGTGACTCCTAGGGCCTAAGACGATCTTTTGAAAGTGTGTATGGGGGCTGGAGAGATGGCTCAGCGGTTAAGAGCACCGTCTGCTCTTCCAGAGGACCAGGGTTCGATTCCCAGCACCCACATGACAGCTAACAACTGTCTGTAGTTCCAGTTCCAGGCAAACACCAAGGCAAATAAATAAATAAATAAATAAATAAATAAATAAAGTTTAAAGAAAAAAAAAGTGTGTATCTAGGAGGAACTGTAGTTCTTACTTTCAAATTGGCTTTCAGAGATGCCTTGATTGCATAGTACTAAAATAGACTTGCATTTTTATTTGTAGTAGTGGCTTGATTATTGCATTAGGAAGATAGATAAAGGATGGGGTTTTTGAAAGAGAAAACAGTAAGCCCACTGTTTTGTTAGTTTTTATTTCTTTAAATGACTATATATTTTCTATATTTTTTATTTTTATCAAGAAAGTACACATACCCACGCACAGATAAGTAATTATTTTATTAAAGATTGCTTCCTAACAGTGGGTTGTGCACTAAAATGTTCTTTTGTCTGATTACTTTATAATTTTTTTTCCATTTACTTTGGGTGGACATTTGTAGTTTTTTGTTTTGTTTTGTTTTTGAGTCATGGGCTACTAGAAATAATAGTTTTGTGAATTTTCTTAGTGCAAGTCTTTATACCTTTTTGAGGGGCAAATAATTTATTAATTTGCTAAGTCATAGTCATATAAAGTCTTAAGTCTTATAAAGTCACATTTGACTTTATAAGAAACTATGAAACTATTTTCCAAGTAAGTTGTATTATTTTACTCTAGCATTGGCAGTGTAAGGTCCCAGTTGCTCCACATCCTTGGTATTTTTAGTCTGTTAAGTTTTTTTCAGCTTAGTTTAAATGTCTGTATAGAGAACTCAAGGTGGTTTTATTTGCATTGATTTTTATATGTCTTTGATCATGTTCTTGGGTTGTTTTTACATTTTTGGGGAACAGAGTGTCTCTATTCAGGTCTCCCCCTTTTATTTTTGTATTTAAAAACAAAACAACCTAGTCTGGTATACTGAGTTGTAAGGCTGTATTATGCTGTACTAAGTATAGTGATCTTTTATTTTTAAGCCTAGGGAAAATGTAATCCTGTAAAAAGCCATGTAGTTTAAAGTGAGTCAAGAAACAACTCAGGAGACATGAAATAAATTGGATGAACACAGCCAGGAGAGAGGCAGGCCTTTGGTCTCCTCTCTTGGAGAAGTCTCACATCTTGGAGCTTTGTTGTCTTTTGTCTTTTGCCCCTTGGTCTTTTATTTTCTTATTTTTTCTTTGATCAGTCATGGTTAACCTATCTGAAAGTAAATATGTGTCTGTTAACATAGGTATTGTATAGATTTTAATTTGGTTACACATATAGGGGTAAGACAATTATTGTTGTTCAGTCACGGTTAACATATCTGAATGTAAATCATAAGTATCTATTAACATAGGTATTGTATAGATTTTAATTTGGTCACACATATAGGGATAAGGCAGTTATTGTTGCTAAGTTTTGTTTCCTGTAGGAAATTACCTTGATAATGGTTTGATGTTATAGTCTCAAAAACCTCACACTTTTAATAGGCCTGGATTTTTTTAATTCTGCCCATCAGATTATTATTCATGTTTTAAAATACTACTTTTTGGAATTAAAATATGACATAGTTCTCTCTTCCTTTTTGTCAGTCCCCCATCCCTTCCACTCTGCCCTGCTCTCTTTCGATTCATGGCCTTTATTTCTTGTCTTAAATTGTTATCTCTTTCACTCTTTTTCATTTCTCTCATATACCTAAGTATATAAATACAATCTGCTTAGTCTATATGATGCTACTTGTATGTATATTTTTAGGGCTGGTTATTTGGTATTGGATAACTTAATTAGGTTGCTCTTCTCTGGAGAAGACTATTTCTTCCACTCAGCATTCCTGCTTCCTCTGAGCATCCATGCTTTCTTCTTAGCATGTTTATGTTTTTGTTTGGGTCTGGTTTAGGCAACCACGTTGATGAAACTTCATGTGTATAGCATCTCTGAGGCCTTTTTGGAGTGAATCTATACCTGCTTTTCTTTTTTTTTTTAATATTTATTTATTATTTATACAGTGTACAAAAGAGGGCACCAGACGTCATCATAGATGGTTGTGAGCCACCATGTGGTTGCTAGGAATTGAACTCAGGACCTCTGGAAGAACAGTCAGTGCTCTTAACCTCTCAACCATCTCTCTAGCCCCTATATTTGCTTTTCATGCTGACCTAGAAGACCAAGTTTCCTATGGCTAAGATTGAACTAATGCATTTTTTAGGTGTATTGTTAATCTTACTTTTTTTAAGGAAATTTACTTGAATTCTCTTTAAGGAAAGACTTAATTTTTATTTAAGTCTGTTGTATCATATTTTTCTGTGTTAACCAATTAACCAATGCATGTTTTCTTTTTTACAAGTAAGTACCTTGCTTACCTCATGGGCATAACATTTTTGGTCAGTATTTTTGTGTAAGGAATTGTATAGTTTTAGTTTTCATGTTGGTTTATTCAGAATTTTTTTCTGTATGATGTGAGATAAAGATCAAGGTGACCCTTCTTCAGTTCTCTTTGTTTTGTACACATTTTCTGTCTTAGTCAGTGTTCTTTTACTGTGAAGATACACTATGACCACAGCAACTCTTACAAAGGAAAACATTTAATTGGGCTGGCTTACAATTCAGAGGTTTAGTCCATTATCATCATAGTGGGAAGCATGGCAGCATGCAGCCAGACATGGTGCTGGAGAGTAGCTGGGAGTTGTACACTGGATCTAAGGCAGCAGGAAGAAAGAGAGACACTGGGCCTGACTTAAGTTTTTGAAACCTTAAATCTCGTCCCCAGTGACATATTTCCTCTAACACATTTCAAATAATGACATTCTTTCTGAGCATATTATGGGGAGTATTTTTCATTCAAACTACAGCTGTTCTTTCTGGGAATACCTTGGATCTTTTCCAAATAATTTGTGAGTTTTTAAATGTGTGTCTATTTCTGAGCTGCATTTTTCTCTTCACCTATGATTGTCTGCTTTAGTACCACACATTTACTGAATCTAGAAAGTGAGGACATTCAAAACACACAGTTTGTGTGAAGCCAACATAACTTTTTAAAAAAATTTTAAGAAGGCCTCACTATGTAGCCCTGCTTGGTCTGGAACTTAACTCTGGGTAAACCAAGCTAATCTTGAACACAGAAAGAGCTACCTACTTATGTCTCCTGAGCCATTTTTCTCTTTTCTATGAGAGTGATTGCATTAGGCTTTAGGCATTTTATTTTATTTAAGTTGAATCAAATAGTATTACTGTTACTCTATGACTGGTTCATTTCACATAGTGTATAGCTATAGCCTGTGACAAGATTTTCTTTATAAAGGCTGAGTAGTGTTCCCATTGCATGTGTAAATCACATTCTGTTTGTGTTTTTATCTTTGGATGAACTTTTGGATTGCTTCTACTTAGCCATTCTGAATAATGCAATAGAGGACATGGGTGTGCGAAGAGATCCTACTGCCACTACTGCAATGTGTTTTTGTTGTTGTTTTTTTCTTTTTTGTTTTTTGGGTTTTTCTTAGATATATGGTTATGTGCTTCCCCAAGATTCAGTCAGTGATAGAGCACACACACAGTGAGGGTACTATAGAATTGGTGCCATAGTGTGTAAGCTGTCTCACCAAGTGTATATTGATGTTCACACAGGAGGCTTTTCTGAGTATGCATTTCTCAGAATGTTAAGTCTGTTAAGTAGTACATGAGAGTTCTATCCATATCCTAAAGGGGGATTTTTGAAACGTGTCTCTTATTTTTGTCAAAGGGCATCTATTTATTCCCTATCAGTTGTGTTATTAGTAATATTCATAAATTTAAACTGAAGAGAGAGAAATGGCTCAGTAGGCAAAAGTACTTGTTTAAACATGAGGGTCTGAGTTTGAATCCTCAGTACCCACATTAGGTAGTTGGATTTCGTTGCACCTGGAGGGCAGAGACAGGCAGCTCCTGAGTACTCTGGCCAGCCTTAACAGTGAGCTTTCCAGGTCAGCAGGAGACCCTCTCAAGGCAAGACAAGGGATGAGAAGGACGCCTGAAGCCATTTTCTAGGTGTCATGTATGGACATGTGTATTGTGGAGATTGGAGATTTGCTTTGTTTCCTTATGTCTTTAAGCAGTGATTTCCCTTGGTTATAGTTGAGTACTTATTTTCAGGATTGTAAGTGGCATGAGCCTGCAACAAGTTGTGAACAGCTTTCTTTATGAGTTTCTTTCTTCCCTGTTTGCTAGATTGGGAAGATGAGATATGTCAGTGTTCGGGACTTTAAAGGAAAAATTCTAATTGATATTAGAGAATATTGGATGGATTCAGAAGGTGAAATGAAACCAGGAAGAAAAGGTAAGGTTTCTTCACTTGATGTTAATGTTGACTGCATACCTACCTTAAATTGTTGCAGGGTGTGTGTACAGGTCAAGAAAAGGCCTTAGTTACTTCTTTTATAATCACCTTGTAATGAAACCTAGGAAAACAACAACCTAAAGTCAGTTTAAATTGATTGCTAACTTTCTTTTTGATTTACATCACTTCTGTGGCAGATGAGTTAATACTGGGAAATTGTTAAATAAGAAACAGAAAAATCCTGGGACAGAATCCTCCAAGTGGGTCTCTGTCTTCTTACTATTGGTGCTTCACCCAGTTTCAAGCCTCTTAGCATGTAGAAGCATTTTATTCGGTCACCAAGTAGCTAGAAAACATTTGTTGAACCAACTTGTATTGTTACTTTTCTTGTGACAAAATATAGGACAAAAGCAACATGAGGGAGGAAGGGTTTATTTTGGCTCAGTTTGAAGGCACATAGCAACTGTCACATGGGGCCCAGTGAGGAAGTGAAGAGGTGAGGGGCCTGTGCTTGTTCGATCCCTTTTATCAAGCCTGGGGCCAGGTGGAACATCACTCACATTCAGTGTGGGCCCTTCTCTTTCAGTTTAACATGTCTGCAAACTCCTTCCTCCACACACCCACAGGGACATGCATGCTCCATATTCATGATGACATCATCAAGTTGACAGTCAAGATTAACTTGTTAGTTTGTCACTTGTGCTCTAGTCAGCATAGAGCCAAACACCTTGAAATTTTGGTGGAAATAAGAACAAATGTTGGAAGTGACAGGATGCAATGGCAGTGTCTTATGCCAAATCTGGGTCCTGACTCTTAGCCTGCATCAATTTGTGAAATACCAAACTGAATACAAACTTGAACCTGGGATTAACAAATGTTAAGATTTTTATACCTCCATAGAGATCTCTGCACAAGACCTCAATATTCTAGTATTGTGTCATTCAAAATGGCAGTTTTGGGGCTGGTGAAGTAGCTTAGTAATAAAGGTATATATGTTCTGTGTGAGGTCTGGATCTATCCTCCACACTAAAAAATTTCACATAACACTTTTGATGAAATATTTGGGAATATCAAAATCCCCAAGGTAGTTGATTTTTCACCTTGTATTTCTTTTTTTTTTCTTCTTCTTTATTTTGTATTTAACAAAAAAACAGTAACATGAATTTAAAATTAGGAAAAGTTAACAATAACTATGAAGAGGATAAGAATCATAAGCATGGCTTATCAAGGGTGGTAATGCAAATAAGATTGCTACACATATATTTACTATGTGTTCAGCTTTCCCTCTGAAATTTTTTTTTTTCACCTTGTATTTCTTAAACTTTGTTTAGGTATTTCTTTAAACATGGAACAATGGAGCCAGCTGAAGGAACAGATCTCTGACATAGATGATGCAGTAAGAAAACTGTAAAATCTGAGCCATATCAGACTTGTACTGTTGTAGTTGTTTTAATCTGTCTTTTTACATTGGCTTTTGTTTTCTAAATGTTGTTTTCCAAGCTATTGTATATTTGGATTGCAGAACAATTTGTAAGGTGAATACTTTTGTTTTAATGTGCATTATTAAAAATGTTCTGAGTGAAGCTAAATGTCATCTTTATTAAAGAGGATTGCTTTGTGCCCCCTACCTAGTGTAAAATAAAGTCAGATCATTACAATCTTAACTGTTGTAGCCTTTTTTGATCAAAAGACTAGTTACTGTTTAAGACCAAAAGAACAATCTTTATAGGCACCATAATTGTCATGGCCTTTACTAAATTCAGAAGAATTTGTATTGGGTTGAGTTTCTTAGAGGATTGCTTGTGAAGTGCATACTCAAGCTTTTCCTTTCTAACCAAATTTGTTTCCTTTCTACAACAATACTTTACGTTTTTTCCAGTTCCCCTAATAACTTATTCCATGGGGTATATTATGCTGGTTTGGAAAGTCAAACTGTCATTGTTATTGCCTCCTAAGTCTACTGTGTTAATATTAGCAGATAGTTGTTTGGTAACATGGCTTGTATGAGAATCCCAAGCAAATGTATGCCATTACTTATAGCTTTGTGTAGGTCTTGCTTAATCTACAGAATGATGTGACTTTGATGTCTAATGAGCTTTTACTTGGTAAACCTTCATACTGGGATGATGTCTGTAAAGTCAAATATTAAACTAGATTAGACTTTAGAAAAAAATTGTGAAATTTACTGCCTACTATAATATTCTAATGAGTGTGGATTATATGTAGATATTGTCACTGAGCTTTACTGTCATGGTAGGTTATGTGGACAATTTTTAAAACTTGTCTGTTTTAATCTGGATAAGAGACTTCTAGACCTCATGCTAAGTTTGATAGACACTGTTTATTGGTTTTCATTTTAACCACAATTATAGACTCTTGCCCTAGTGAATAGGTCAGTGTTCCTTAGGAAAGAGTTACCTACAAAGAAACTCACCATACTGAAGGGACCTGGTCTGTTACGAAAAAGGAATTTTCTTGAAACAAAATGGTATGCACATATTTTGGTGACAACAGTATGATAGTGGTAGGTAGAATAATAAGTAACAAGGTGGTTTAAAGACATGTAAATTTTAACTGCCAGTAAGGACTGCCATATCAGAATTACATTAATTACCAGCTTGGTTCCCATAGTCTAAACATTTTATAGAATTGTCAACGATTTAATTTAAAAATCCATCTATGAGGCCTCATGATTAACCTGCCCTCCCACAATGATATTCTTTAACTAACTTTTTAGTGTGTTTGTTACTGCAAATTGATAAAGAAATCTTACTTATTTTGCTTTTATAGTTACCAAAGTGTTCAAGAAATTTTGTATATACCTTACTCATTCTTGGGATATTCTCCTTATTTGGAATATAACATTGTTGCATTTCATTAACATAATTAGTTTACAGTATTATCTTGCCATTTAGAGAAAGGGTAGTTGGAACATAAAACTTGAGTTTTAGTATAGAAGAAGGAACAATAGGTAGATTTCCTAGGCCATGAATTCAGAGGTGCGTATGCATTTCTGCCATCTGCTTTGTAGAGATGGTACTGTCAAATCTATTCCCTAGGTATTACTAGCTGCTTAGCATAATATCTTCTTGTGGAAAGCTTTCTCTGACATATTTGTTAGGTTGATAGCTAAATTTATTCACTAATATTACAGAGTAGGTAGTATACCAGAGTTATTAAACTGTTTCTTTATGCATGTAGAAAAGGAGAATTAGGTTAAAAGAGACTAAGACTGAAAAAAGGGGGTTACAGCTCATCTATTTTGTGTTCAGATTCTTATCTCCTCAGTGTCTTAGTTTCTTTTCTGTTGTGATGATAGGGTTAGGGTTAACCCTAACCCTAACCCTGACAAAGGCCACACAAGGGAGAAAGGGATTGTTCTGACTCACAGTTGAAGTTGCACTCCATGTTTTGCAGAGTCACAATGACAGGAACTCCAGATATCTGGACACAGTGCATCCATAGTCAGGAAGCTAAGAGCAGGGAATGCTCAGTTCTCTCTCCTTGTCATTTAGTCTTTGGCTTAGCCCATGAACTGGTGCAATCTGTAGTGGGCAAGTCTTTCCACCTCAAAGGAATCAGTGTATCAGTGTACCGCTCCACACATACCTAGAGGCCCATCTTCCATGTGTTAAGTTGGCAATTAACACTAACCATCATAGATTTCTCCCAGGAAGAAGGCTTGATTTATTGAGGCATAATATCTTATTTATTTTATAATGCTGAGATAATTAGTATCTACCCTCAGGTTTGCCCTTTAAAAACACTTAGCAAAACCAGCCTTTAGCCAATTTTTAATGCCTTTGGCATTTCATTTAACCAAATTACCAAAAAAGAAAAACTGTATTTTCTTTTGTTTTGCTTCACAGATGTTAAAAACTTAGGAAGTGCTACCTCATTACCTAGTCAAGATCCTGTGATAACCAATCTATTCTGCATAATATCTTAGAGACAGCAACTTAGGGGAAATCATAGAAAATGTATCCTGGCCTGGCTATAGAGGGAAGAAGGGACTGAGCATTTATGTAAATGTTCCTAACAGGAATGTTAGTATAGTGCTTGCCATAAAAGCTTGAAAATCTTAAAGAATCATTGAGTTATATTTAGGTATCTCTTCTGGAATTTTTTGTGGTTTACTTTTTATGGAAATTAATGTAGCGAAACAGTAAAAATAATTTTTTAAAGAAAGGTGTTTTTCCAGATAAACTGTAGTGTAAAACATGCATATAAATGAGAAGTATGTAATTATATAATTGTGGAATGCCTGTATGCTTTGTTTGGTACATCTTCCATGGAGATGTCAGTGAACCTAATACTCCACGTGTGAATATTTTAAATGTTGAAATAAAACCAAGAAACGTACCCTTTGTGTTATCCCATTTTCACACATCTGAAGATGAATGGGTAATTTTATCGGTTGAATGGGCAGCAAATAACCTTTCTCTGTAAATGCTCTAGAATCTGTATTAGCTTTAGAGTATTATATCTGAAGGCCTCTGGGACTTGGTGTGGGCCTATTTTTCCAACCCCTTGTTCCAGATGGAAAAATTGCAGATGCTTAGGTATACAGATCATCAGATTCTTTTCATTTTCATGCTGCAAATGCTTTGTGGTCTGATGCCTTGATTTATGTCTTGTCTTTGTTCTGCTGTAAAGAAACACCATGACCAAGGAAACTTTTATATAAGAAAGCATTTAAATGATGTTTGCTTACAATTACAGAGGTAAAGTCTATCATCTACATGCAGGGAGCATGGTGACATAGGTGTAGACATGATGCTGGAAAAGTGGCTAAGTTCTATATCCAGATCTTCCAACAGCAGGAGAAAAGACACTGGACCTGGTTTGGGCTTTTGAAACCTCAAAGCCCACCTGTGAGGTTTCAAGATCTCCTCCAACAAGGCCACACCTAATCCTCAAGTAGTGCCACTGCCTGATGGCTAAGTGTTCAGACAGAGCCTTTGGGAGCCATTCTCATTCAAACCACCTCGATATACTTGTATTTTCATTTAAAAACAACAAAAAACCCCATCCTTAATCAAATTGTATTTTACACAGTTATGTAGAGAGCTCATTTGCATTTCTGTTTAAGAACTTGTATAGGGATAGACTCATGGAGAACAACTTAGGATGCCACTTTCAAATGTGGATTTGGAAAAATAAGTAGTATTTGAAATTTCTGTAGTATGGGTCAAAGAAGTTATAGAATAAAAGGAATTTCTACAAACATGGAATAAATTGCATTAGATTATATACTACGTAACAGTTTGTTGATGTCCATTTGGGAAAATATCTTGCCACTTAAGTCTTTATCCCGCCCCTCCTGCTTTACATAAGTTCTTCAGAATTGCTCTTATACTCACTTTAGTCTCATTTAATAGTGAACTACCTGATCCTGCTTGTGCCTCCATAGAGTTTGTTGCAGACTAGGGTTAAGGCTATTTTCCTCTAATAATTAGAGAATTAAAAGGCACAGAAAAAGTCTGAATCAGGAGCAAAGTTTTAATGACAAGCAGTATAGACTATTGAGATTGAGAAGGGTCCCAGAGCCTGAAAACTACTGAGAAGTACCCCACTCCTGTTGACTCCTTTTCTTTCCTCCATTGGCCTTGTGGTGTTCATGTGCCCTTTCAGGCATGGGACTGGGTTCCACATTGCTGATAGGGTCCTCTATTTTTGTACATGAGCATGGATACAGCTGCAGTGGGGTGGGTACTCTTTCTCAGGGCCCACATACAGAGACTTGTTTATTAGTTGGGGTCCCCAGGCCTGCTTTATGGTATAATGAGAAGGGAGAAATTACTGCAGGTGAAGGGAAATGACCTATTTTTCCTTATTTATTTATTGGCTTGTCTTCCTTATTTATTTATTGGCTTGTCATATTCCTAGGCCCCATGGCTTTAGGTGATTTCTTTCCTGTATAACTTCAATTAGGTGATGATAAACAGCACTTCCTTTCTCTGATTCTGACAAAAAAATGCACTTAACTCTGAAATTCAATTAGGTAAATACAGTAACCTTTCTTGTTTCAGGAAAACTGGACCAAGTACTTCTACCAAAAGCTAGAGTGCATCTGAAATTGTATGTAGTGACTTTAGTGTGTCTTGGGAAGTGCCTAGTGTCTTAGGATTTTTATTGTTGTGAAGAGACACCATGACCACAGCAACTCTTATAAAGAAAACATTTAATTGGGGTGGCTTGTTTACAATTTTACATGTTCAGTCCATTGTCATCATGTCTGGGAGCTTGGAAGCATGCAGGCAGACCTGGTGCTGGAGCAGCTGGGAGTCCTACATATTGCAGGCAACAGGAAGTTGACTTGCTCTGAGGGAAACTTGAACAAAAGAGACCTCAAAGCTCACCCCCACAATGACACACTGCTTCCAAAAAGGCCACACCACTCACTACTCCCTTTGGGGGCCATTTTCTTTCAAACCACTACTAGGAAGTTCCAGGCTTAACCATTCTATTGAAGATGGATTCAGCTTTTGGCCAGGTTTGCTTTGTTTTCTGTTGCTGTGATTAAATACCCTGACAAAAACACAGGAGAAAGATATTTTTTGGCTTAGAATTTCAGAGTCCATCATAGTGGGGGAGGGAAGACATGGCAGCAGGTAGCGAAGGCATGGGGCAAAGTGACAGTCTGGTTGGTCATATTTGTCCAAGGCCAAGAAGCAGAGCAAGAACAGCATGTGGGACCATACTAAATAATGAGAAGGGAGGGTTAAGTGTGTGTGTGGGGAATATAGGGTGGAAGTGGGGAGTTGGGAGGGAGGTATAACTAAGGATGTTTGGGAAAGCCTGCAGATGTTTGCAAATACTGCTTCCTAAATATATTGACAAAAAGCCCAGTGCCCATTATGGAATGCCTCCTCCCCTTGAGTTGTTGCTCAGAGGTGTTCCAGAGTTGCCCTCCCCAAAAAGATAAAGCTGTTGTTCTTGGTTGCCCATCAAAACTTGATGGTAAGGCCCTGTTGCTGAAGACATCATATACTTTGGTAGCAGGATGTAGCAAAATCAAGTTTTGTATTGACCAGAAAGATTTTTCCTTGCTGGGCAGCTTCATAGTACCAGAAGGAACAGTGTAGGCTTCTTAGAGGAGAAAAGTCAACAGTTTTACTGAACTGTGAACTCTGAAAGCTACAATAGTGACCAGTGTGCCAAGATAATGGCTGTGGGTACAGTTGTGATTGGAGTTAAGGCTCAGTTCATAGGAGAAAATGTACCGGATTCTGTAAATCTGGCCAAGTCTAATGGCCAGGAAGTTCACAGCCCCTAGAAGTGGAGTTACTGCTATCTTGCTAAAGGGTCATAGTATTAAAGTACCCTCTAAGTTTGCTTTTCCATGCCCATAAATAAGTGCAGCTCTGTCCTCATTGGGGATGTTTCTTTGTGCAGTTTACATTGGTAAATGCAGAAACTCAAAACTTTAAATCAGAGTGTGTCTGCAGTGCTTATAACATATAACAGTTCCCCTCCCCCAAGGCTCAGGGATCCTCTTGGAAGAGGAGGCAGAAAGACTGTAAGAGCTAGAGGTTAGGGAAGATGATTGTGAAACCATCTCATGGTCTGAATAGGACCACTTCACTCAGGAACTCAGCAGCTGTGGTGTCTGCACAAGATGGAGTTAGGCAGAATCGAGCACAGGAGAAGAAGGTTCATGAGGAGCAGTTCATGGTTTGTGGGAAGAGACTTGGTTTTCTTTAAGGGAAGGGTGTAACCCCAATAAGTTGACCATGTTTCCATGGATGGATACCGGTAAGTAATCCAATCAGCACAACTAGACAGCACAGGTGGCTACAAAATAACATAAGCTAGGAGTAGGGGTAGATCTGGGAGGACTTGGGGTAATATGATAAATATGTTGTATGCAAGTATGAAAAACTTCAAAGACCTTCCCCAGTGACATACTTTAGCAAGGCTTTACCTCCTAAAGGCTCCATAAGCTCCCCCAGTGCTAGCAGCTGAGACCAAGTTTGCAAACACAGGAGCCTATAGGAGACATTTCATATTCAAAGCACAGCAGCTTCATTTTCCCAAAATACACATTGGTAAAAGAATGCTAAGAAAGACCCTCAAACCCCTTCCACTAAGCCTGTTCAAGTTTTGTCTATTTGTCCCAATGTCTTCTAGCAAAAATCTAGGCTCAGGGATCTTTTATACCTTTTGATTTGGCAGTTTTTAAGTTTTTCCTTGACTTCTGGCATGTCTGAGATTCTTTAGAGTGAAGATCACTGGGACTGATGACAAGTGGGGGAAGGTGGAGGTTGTTGAGTAAGGAAGATTGTGGTTGGATAGTTAGACTGTGAGATGGAGTGTGGGATGCGGTCCCTGTGTGGGCTATAGAAGAGTTTGGGACAAGGGTAGATATTTCAGGAAGGAGTGCACATCCCCTTCTTTTTATCACCTGCTTGTATGTTTCTCCCCTTTTGTGTTTTCCTGGTGTAACTCCCAGGTGCCTCTGAAACATACTTCCCCAGATTTTAAAGTATCTTCTGGGGTTCAAGTTGGAAGACTAACCCATTAAAAAATAATTTCAGGAACCCTAAGGCTTTCTTCAGAACTCTTAGCAACACAGGATTTTGTTACCCAAGATTCATGTTTTACCAGTGATTCACCTGCTTTTGAGTATGAGAAATGGCTTCTTGCTCATTCTACAGCCATTGGATATTAGGCAGAGGAGGCTCTTAGAGACACTTGATATTTTGCACATTTGAGCCCTTTACGGTGCTTCTTGAAGTAGACACCACTTTCATCAGAAAAGCACCTTGGCAACGTTGATGGACATACACATTAAGAATCTGAAATTGCATCCAAGACTGGGTTTGCTAATTTGTTTTCATAGTTATGTATTTATTTATTTTTTTTTTAAATTTTATTATTTATTTATGTATTTATTTATTTGCCTTGGTGTTTGCCTGGAACTGGAACTACAGACAGTTGTTAGCTGCCATGTGGGTGCTGGGAATCGAACCCGGGTCCTCTGGAAGAGCAGACGGTGCTCTTAACCGCTGAGCCATCTCTCCAGCCCTGTATTTATTTTTGAGATGGGTCTCACTTTGTTACCCTAACTGGCCTGGAACTCACTGTGTAGACCAGGTGGAATAAACAGAAATCTCCCTGCCTCCGCCTCTGGTGTGCTGGGATTAAAGGCATGCATTATCATCCCTGGTTCACAGCTTTTTTTTCCTTTTCTTTTTCAACTCTAGCAGTAATTGGGTGTGTGTGTAGGAGGTTGAAGTTTAAGAATGCTTAGAAGTCCTTTAAGTATTGAAAAGTTCAAATAGATTTAGGTTTGACTTTTTTTTTTTTAAATTTTAGAATCACTGCTACATTTATATAATCTGATCCTTACGGTAAACCAAGTTGTGGAGAGCCTGGGATACTGACATGAGAGTTGAGTCCTTATTTTTTGATTATCGGGATGGAGAAGCATAGATAGTGGCAGATATTGGGTATTTAGCCATTTAATTTTAGTTCTTCTTATGAGAAAGGAAGGAACTAGACAACAGTTTGTATACAAAGACGTCCAGGTTTCCAGGGAAAACCTGATATGGTCCAAGTGGCACAAGTGGCATGTTGTATTTAGTATACCACAGTGGCAGGAGTGAGATTTCAACTTGGTCTCTATCTAACTCCCAATCCCTAAGTTCATCCATATTAACTTACATCCATGTGTAGCAGGCACAGGAGAATGTTGGAATTCTTTTTTCATTGATTTAACAGTGGGCTTTATTGAAGTAACCCTTGTCCTAGTTTTTACTGTCTGGAATCATGAGGTAGGATTAGCATCTGACCAATGAATCTTGTTGGGTTTCTTAACAGCTGTCTCCCATTTCCCCACAGCAGCAGAAATGGCAATTGTCCACACTTCTACCTCCAGCTAACCCTTGCTGAGCCTTTAGACCAACAGCTCTTAATCTTCCTAATGCTTTGACCCTTTAATACAGTTCCTCATGTTGTGGTGACCTGCTACCCCCAAACCATAAATTATTCTTGTTGCTACTTGATAACTATAATTTTGTTACTGTTATGAATTATAATGTAAATGTCTTTTGGAGATAGAGTTTGCCAAAGGAGTCACGACTCACAGGTTGAGAACTGCTGCTTTAGATAAAAGAAACTGACTTGTACTAGTCAGGTTTGGTCCCTGGCTAGAAGTAATGAAGTGGGAACGGGAGGAACTATGTTTGAGTATAAGGGCTGTGCTTTCCTTTTGTCCTGGTCTCTGCTGGATGCCACTCATTGTGAAGTTCAACCACTCATGAAGATGATGCTGGGAAAAAGAAAAATATAAAATCTCTGACCTTGCTTCCTCTTTTCACTTGACACAACCAATAGTGACTCCATCACTGGGTTTGGACCCAGAGGTTCTTTATGGTGAGTGTAGGATGCAGTCTGGAACACTTTCAGAATCCCTCGTAATCCTTCATACTTGGCCAGCTGCCTGGGATGAACACAGCAACACATTGGTGCTTGGCAGCTTTTCTCTGCCTCAGCCAGCGTAGAGCCCTGGTAGGAAAATGGAGGGACACGAATTTAGACGTTTGTTCCTCTGGCTTCCAACCTCCCTTCATGCTCTCCTTTCCTGTCTTCGGGTCTCAAGGAAGGATGACCAACTTCCTTTAGTTACCGCTTTGCATGTTTTTTAAGACCTAAAATGTTCAGTAGGTCTACTTTCTTTAATATTGCTTAATGTTCTTCATTGCCTCTGTTAAGCCCCCTCCATTGGGGAGAGTTTTCAAAAAACAAAACAAAACAAAACAAAATGAAATAAGAGGGGAAAAGTACCTCACATAAGTATACAGGTTATATTTTATTTATTCTATTTATTTATTCCATCTGCTTATTTTTTATTTCACCCATCCATCCTGTTTAAAGCAGGATCTCACTATGTACTCCTGGCTGACCTGCAACTTACTATGTAGATAAGACTGGCAAGACCAGCCTTCAAGAACTCACCACTGGGATGACTGCCTGATTTATTGAGCTTAAAAGGTTGAGCTACTTGGGTTTTCTGCAGGCTGGAAAAGCAGAGAATCGAGGCTAGCAAGGCTGAAGGCTGGAGGACCAGGGCTAATGGTAAAGCCTTGGTGTAAGGCTGATGAAGGCCCAGGGCAAGTGAAGGTGCTGTTCAGCCTCAGGAGAGAGGGAAACGGGGAGCGAATATTCACCCTCCAACCCATACCTTTTTGTTAAGCCGATTGGGTAGCGCCTGCCTTTTTGGGCAGGGCATCTTTTTCTCTTTTGGAAACACTATCGTGCTTAACTAGCTATGTGAGTTTCCTTATGTAGTCAGGTTGACAGTGCAATCGGGACCTTGGGTGGGGCAGGTGACTAAGTTTTAGATACTTTATTGGAATAAATGTGCGTAAGGAAAGAAAAAAAATTATCACAGGGAAGTAAGAGCTAGAAACCTCTGGCATCTGCAAACTGGTCTCCCAATGGTTGCAGAGGAGTTCTGGGACCAGTCAGGGTTGGCAAACCTAGGTAAGGGCTCCCCACTACAGGGGGTAGTCTCTTATGTTAAAGTAAGGGCAGTGGCTCAGGCAAGATGCATTTGGACTGGGAATCTTGAGCCTCCAGATTTTCCTGGACCTTCATTGCCTACAGAAGCCATCACATCTCCCCTCCCCACTTTCCTTAGCTGGACTTTGCCCAGCAACTGTCTTCTCAGGAGTAATGGAGCCTAGGCCAGGAAAGTCTATAGTGAAGGAAGGAACAGTAGGCTTTCTCCATTCTGTCCTGAGGAACCTTGGGAGTTTTGAGTATAGTGCCTCTACTAAGGAAATCACATCACAGATGACCCCTCACACTTTACTGTTTTGTTTTTGAGACAGAATCTCATATATCCCAGGCTGGACTTGAACTTGCTACATGGCAGAGGAGGACCTGACTTCTGCCTCAACTTCCAGAGTGCTGGGGTTGTAGATGTGCACCACCACAGTCAGTTTATGTGCTGCTGGGGATTGAACTAGGCAAGCACTCAACCAACTAAGCTATTACCCCCTCCCCGCACCTCTTAACTTTAGTAGCCACTTGGACTATTCTTGTTACTTTGGACTTGGTTTTACCTTCATAAATTTCAAACCTATGAAAAATTAAACAAGAAGTATAGAACATATTCTTCACTCATTATTTCACAATGTTTTGTCTTGCAGTTTAAAAGTAAATTGTGGAAATATATATGCAAACACAATGCTTAGATATTTTTACTCAGACAGTTCAGAGGCAGAGCACTTTTCCAAAATCTGTGGTAGTTTGAATGAGGATGGCCCCATAGGCCCCATGTTTGAATACATTGTCCCTAGTTGATGAAACTGTTTGGGAGGGATTAGGAGGTGTGGCCTTGAAGGAGGTGTACTACTGGGATAGGCTTTGAGATTTCAAAAGTCCAGGCCATCTTGAGTCTCTTTGGCTCCTACTTGCAGATCAAGATGTAAAGCCTCAGGGACTGACCACTCGAGCAGCATATCTGCCTGGGCTAGCATCATCTTTTGAGATAGGTTGTCTGTGCAGCCCAATGTAGTCTCACACTCAGAGGCCTCTTGTACATATTTGCACCACTATAGCTTTATTACTAGGTTATGGTGAAGTATACAAGTTGGGAGTTGCCACATGGAAGGGGCTGGGGGAGCATCTTTACCTTCCTGAGGGCTCCACTCTCCTGACACTTTATGTATTCACCAAGATAAGTCTCAAAGCCCCACCACTTATTGCATTTCTATGAAGTGCCTTAGTTTCTCTTCCTGTTAACACGATTAAACACTCTGACAAAAGCACCTCAAGGGAGAAAGGTCGTGGTTGATAGAATGGGTTCCTACCACATTCAGCCCACAAGCTGGGATGCCAGATTTCCTGAGCAAACAAGGTAGAGGTTAGTGGAATGTGGAAGTCTGAGTCTGGACACGTTTGAAATGTGACCAGAGCAGATATACTATGTGGAAACCAGACTCCGGTCTCAAGTGCCTGGTTGGAAACCTTAATACGTGAGGTGATGTCACACTTGGTAATAGGCAGGTTTCATGTTTTTCCCCGTCTGGTATAGAAGTCTTTCATAGAATGAAAAATCTGTTGAAAAGGTCTTGACTTTATAAAAGTATCAGGGTGAGGAAGTGTTTGCTGCCTCACTTCATCTGGGCTCCCCAGGATTGAAGGCTCTACTTATGACTGGAAAATGTGGACACTTCGGTTTTTTTTTTTTTTTTTTTTTTTTTTTTGTAGATCCAATAGATGTTTAAGCATAGGTGTGCCCTGTCTGCTGAGGAAACTAGAAGAATCATGGACTATGTATTAATACTGTGCACAGGGAATTTCTGACTGGCTCTGGATCACACACTCATGAACGCTCCATGCAGGGTATCTGGAAAGTACTTGTGTGACATTTGAGACTTCAGTGCTGTGTCTTCTCAAGGAGCATGTAAGCAACAGGGAGACGGTCCTTCAGCACCACCTAGTGGCCAGCAAGGGATTGGACATAAAAGGTTGTTATTCCCAATTAGCTCTGCACCAGAACTTTTGTTAAGTACAACAAAATTATGTGATAAACAAAAAGGTATAATTTTTGCTATTGAATTCAGCAAGTAGTAACATTCCAATAAATATAACTCCAAAAAAATACAAGGAAAAAGAAAACTGCCCATATGGTTAATCAAGCTGAATGAAAAATTGGAGTGTGATGGACACTTCATATTAAATGTGCTAATGTAATTTTGAACAAATGCCATAAATATAAATATTGCTTTACTCTAACAAATGAACTTGTTTCTTTTTTGATATTTTTCTAATTTAACTGTGTTTGGTGGTACACACCTGTAATCCCCAGTATTTAGGGAGCTGAGGCAGGAGGATCATAAGAGCAATATGTATAACTGCTCAGATGTCCTGGAATTCACTCTGTAGACCAGGCAGGCTGGCCTTGAACTCACAGAGATCTGTCTGCTTTTGCCTTTCCAAATCCTGGGATTAAAGGCGTGTACCACCACCACTGTATTAAATACCACTTCTCTGTATTAAATTGGTGACTTTGTTACACATGGGGATAGCATATAACTTTCTATTTTGAAAAGTTAACTTTGTAGCAGAGAAACTGGCTCACGGAGTACATTTTTAAGAGTTAAGTTCTTTAAGGGCATCCTAGCAAACAATATTAATTTGAAACTTTTATGTAGAACAGAGCAAGTCAGACTATTTTCATGAGTCATCTCTAATCCTGGATCAGCCAATTTGAATAACCATGTATTTTAATAAATTTTATCTTTTGATAATGGAAGTAATGATTTGCAAATTTGTTTTCATGTTTGTTTTGGGGTAATAAAAATCTCTCTTGGACAGCTCTGAAGGGCTGTGAGTTGTTAAGTTATACTTTACAAAAATAGGTTTCTATTTAAGATTGAGTTTCTTTTTCTTGGATCTGATGCTAATTGCAAAGCATGTGTCCCTGTTTACATGATTCAATCCCTTCTCTTCCTCCTTCATTGTATTTTTAAAACAATCTTTGTCTATTTCTCACCCCTGTAAACACACTTATAGGTGTCCCATAAAAGAGACCTTGAAAGACCATAAGGGGCTGCTCTCCAAAATTCCAGTTTAAGGCGAGACAGCCACTGGCTGGCCAGTCCCAGGAGTACCTTGCTTCAGTTAGACAATCATAGACTTGGCCTTTTCCTTGATAGCTTCAGTTTAACACCATAGAATGAATGGACCAGGCCTTTTCTTTTGGGCCACCAACCAGCTCCCAAGTCATGACACGGAGACTTATTAGTTATGAATGCTCAGCCTTATCTTAGGCTGGTCCCACTAGCTCTATAACTTATTATAACCTTTTTCTCTTCATCTACATTTTAACTCTGGGATTTTTTTTTTTTTACCTTTTATTCATTCTGTATGTCTTACTCTGTGTCTGTCTGTCAGCTGCCTGCCTGGCCAGCCCATGGCATCTCCTGCTCTTTCTCCTTTGTCTCCCCCCCCCCCCCCCCCGCCCCCAGCCTGATTACTCCGCCTATTTGTTCTCCCCGCCCACCAGCCCCACCTATCCCACTACTGCCTAGTTATTGACCATTCACATTTTTATTAGACCAATCAGGTGCCTTAGGCAGGCCAGGTAAAACAGTTACACATCTTTCTGTAATTAAACAAGTGCAGTATAAACAAATGTAACACATTTTGGCCTAGTTAAAGCAATATTCCACATCAATAGAAGGAAAGTTTATTTGGATTTACAGTTCCCAGAGTGTTGGAGTCCATGCTGGGGCCGAGGCATGGCAGCAAGCAGCAGGCATGGGAGCATGGGAGGGGAGCTGGACACCAAAAGCTTGTAGCTTGAGTCTCAAGCAGGAAGCAAAGAGAGGGAAGTGGGAGTGGTTTTAGTCTTTATACTCTCAAATCCTGCTCCCAGTGACGACTTCCTCCAGCAAGGCCACACCTCCTAAGCCTCTCATGCTGCACCACTAACTGGGGGCCAACTGTATACACACCTTAGGCTATGAGATGTAGCTCATTCAAACCACCCCAGGATTTATGCTGATTTGCCCAGTGTAGTAAGAAGTTTCTGACTCTGCCGGCCTAGCCTAGCCCCAAAGTCCAGACCCCCCATCTCAATAATCACATGAAGTCTTGTATTAATTACATGCTGTTTGGTCTATTTCTCAGCTATATTACTTGCTAATTCCTACTCTTAAACTAACCCATGATTCTTACCTTGTTTAGCTTGGTACCTTCCTCAGAACAGCATTCTCATCTTCTTTCCTCTGTGTCTGCCTGGCATCTCTGCTCTTCTGCTTCCCAGAATTCTCTTAGTCTGGTGGCTGCGCTTCTGCTTCCTGTCTAGCTACTTGACCAATCTGCATTTTATTAAACCAATATTTACACTGACAAATATTTACAGTGTACAAAAGCATAATCCCACAACAGCCTAGACTAGTGCCCTAGAGAATCTTGGGTAACACCTTCATCCCTAGCAAGAATGAGATGGTGTATTAGTTAGATTTTTATCTCTGTGACAGAATAGCTGAGAAAAAGAGAGGAAAGAGTTTAGTTCATGGTTGCAGTGGTTTCAGTCCTTGGTTGATTGGGTTCACTGCCTTTGAGCCCGAGGTGAAGCATCATGACAGAAGGATGTGGTAGGGCACAACCTCACTTCCTGGAAGCCTGGAAGCAGATAGAGAGGAAGGGACTGGGGCTGAGATATACTCCGCAAAGGCTTTCTCTTAGCAATCTACTTCTTCCAAGTAGGTTTGACTTACTAATAGTCTGTTTAATAGGGGCTGGAGCAGGAAGCTGAGTGGTCATATATGTCCTCAGCATGGAGCATAGAGAGCAGACAGGAAGCAGGGGAGGTTTTTAGCCATGGAAGCCGAACCGGAAGTTATACACCTCCTAGAGAGGCTGCACCTCTTACACTGCACCTCTTACACATCCCAAACACTTCCAACAGGGGACTAATGTGTCCCTGTGTGTGGTGATGTATTGTTTGTAATCTAAGAAATAGAGCTTGCCCTGAAGATCAGAGGACAGAGCCAGCCCCAAGGTTAGCCATGGAGCTCAGGCAGTGGTGGCACATATCTTTAATCCCAACACTTGGGGTCCTATGCCTCTGCTCCCAGTACTTGGGAAACACACAAGCCTTTAATCTCAACACAGGAAGGTTGAGACAGGAAGTGATATGACTGGGCAGAGAAAGGGATATAAGGTGGGAAGGAGACAGGAGTTCGGTTCTGACCCCTTCCCTTTCAGCTGAGGACTCAGAATGGTGAGAAGTTCCTCTAGTGGCTGGTTCTTGGGTCTCTTTAATTTTCAACCTTACCCTAATATCTGGCTCTGGGTTTTTATTATATGATCAATTAGGATTTGTGCAACACCTGTGTGGGACATTCTCATCCAAACCAACACAGAGGTACCTTAAACTTTTTCTTCTGAATTTTTCAATCTATATTTGTGGTCACTATTTTTCTTTTACTGCCACTATCCTCCATTGAGTATTAAAAACAGTTTAAAAATTGAATTTTCTTAGGTGTTTGAGAAAAGACCTTTCTCTGTGCTCTCTTTGCCTTTTAAAAATTTGTTTTCAGTGGAAGCAAAATAAATGTATAGTTTAAATAAAATTATAGAAACTTGGTGTAATCAAAGCATTTAAGATGTTCGTTTTTCCTCCCTTTCTTTCTCCCTCCCTCCCTCCCTCCCTCCCTCCCTCCCTCCCTCCCTCCTTCTTTTTTTGCCAGAAGGTGGTAGCAAAGCTACAGTCAGACTTGGCTTAAAAATTTTAAGTGTCATCTCCCAACAGAAAACCAAACCAAACCAAATGAAAAGCAAAACCAAGAACAAAGTGGACAATGAAATACCATTTATTTAACTCAATAGTTTCATAAGTCCTGCTTTAATAATTCAGCATTATTTTTGAAAGCTATAAAATAAGCATAATTCTTACTTTCTATACATGATAAAATGAGTGCTTATTAAAGTTATTTTGACTCAAAGACTGTTTGACTTAAAATTTTTATTGTGTTTGTTTTGTGTGTGTGTGTGTGTGTGTGTGTGTGTGTGTGTGTGTGTGAGAAAGAGAGAGAGAGAGAGAGAGAGGAGAGCCCATCTGCAACAGATATGTGCCCGTGCCACACTAAGCATGGACGGGTTAGAGCACAGCTTATGGAAGTTGGTTTTCTCCTTCCACAGCGCCAGTCTTTACAAATGCTTTTACCTGCTGAGTCATATCTCTGATTCCTTGACTTATTTTTTTTTTAGATAAGCAAAATGAATTTAATTATTTTTCTTTGGGGAGTTTATTTGGAGGTTCTAACAGTATATTCTTGGCCCTCCTCTGTAGAGCTGCGTGCAGCCGCGCCTTAAAGATGGCGCTGGCTTCCGCCCTCCGCCTTCCTGATGGTGAGTGCTCTCATTGATAAACAAGTCCATATTTGGCTAAGGCTAAGGATCTGGCTTGCTTCTGCCTCCAACCAACAGAGTGGCTTTGGGAGGGACACACATGGGGTGGCGCTGGAGGATGGGGACACCAGCCTGGCCAGCCAAATTAGCCAAATCAACCCTGGCAATGGGCAGAGAGACAGACGGCACAGCCAGATCACTCTCACATCTAATTTAATCACTTAGGAAACACCCTCCCTCCCAAGCTATGAACTAAAGATATACAAAACTGACCCAGAACATTTTAAATAATAGATTTGAAGTCATTTTTTGTTTTTCCTTTATAGCAGGAGCCCTTTTACCTGAGCTATAAATGATACACCACACTGAGTAATGCTAATCAAGACACTGTCCACCGGGCTAATTTGTATTCTGGTGAAGTATTCTCAGTGGAGCAGAGAGTTCTTCTTATTTGTTAGGTCAGGTGTCTTAAGAGGTGATTGACAGATGGGGATCCAAACCCTGCCTGATGTCACTGCTAGATCTGCTGACTCGTTGTAACATGGAACCCCAGCCCTTGCTGACATAACTTCCTGTCCATCAATTTCCACAGGGTCACCTTATTGTTTCTGCATAAGACAGGAATAGTGCTAGCTGTGACAGATAAGGTCATGTGTCACTACATACAGCAACCTTGGTTGTAAGATACTACCCAGGGCTTCACCTCAGGTCCAGATGAGTACTTCACCCTCCCAGGAGCAGCCAGCCATGGTGATGGTGGAAAGACAAATGTAGTGGACCTAAATGGCACTGCACTTGGTGCTATGGGTCTCCAGCTTCTGCTCCTCCTTCTACTGGTTCTCCTCTTACTGCATACAGCACCGGGCCCAAAGGTCTTGATGCATTTTTGGCCCACTAGCTAGTCCACAAGGTCTCTAAGCACCATAAGAGGAGCCCCAATGACAGCATCAGAGCCTGTAGCATGAGCACTGCTGATCTGTACTTTCCCACTGGCCTTCTCTAGTGCAGGCTAGCGGTGCAGTGGTCCAGCCTAGCTTCTCATGGGCCAGACTCAGATCACAGTGTGGGAGACCCAGCACACAGAGTTCTCTGAAGAATCATGTCCCAAGTGCTAATGATCTCTTGGTCATGGGATTATTTCAGAGTATTGTTAGTCATGGGATGGACCCAGACTATTTAACCCACAGCTTTCTCAACTGGCTTTGAGGATCTGCTCATACTTGAGCACACTGGAATATATGAGACCTATCTGAGGAGTAGGTTGCTAACTGGGCATCAGGCTACAGAGGGCAGGCAGAGGCAGTGGGAAGGCATCCTGCCCTCATGGGAGCTGTTTACAGACACCAGCGCTGCAGTGGTGGCCAGTGACTTTTGATATGGCAGCTCTAAACCATTTGCCAACTTCTGTCCTTTGGGCATTAGACTCACTGAGTCAAAGGCTCTTTGTTAAGTTCAACTTTCCTTCAACAGTACTTTCTACTTAAGAGACAGAATTAAAAATGGAATTCATGATCAACTAAAAATTTATAGTGTTCTATGAGATTTCACAGTAGTGTGCCAGCCACTTGGTGTCAAGTCATTCAGCTCATTTTCCCAGAGGGAAGATACTAAGACTTAAGGATGAAAATGACCTCTACTGAGATTGTTATGATTGATATGAGGACTGTTGGGTTAAAGAGATGAGAACAGTCTAAGCAGGTGTTCCCGCTTTGTCTTTTGTTTGGATTTTCTGCATTCCTTTACTTCTTGTCACCCACCTGGTGCAATGTCCCTCCCTCCTCATTTACTGAACCCACTATCTACCAGGCTCTGCTTGGGATACCGAAATAACCGTGATCAAGACAAATAAGGACTCTTTTATATTCTAGAATATACTAGAGAGTAGTGAGTGCTACCTTGAGGATCTCTCTAAGATTGTAGAAATAAAGTCCAGTCCATAACCCCTGGGTAAACATGGCTGTTTACTGTGCGACCCAGTACAGTATCCCTCAGCAAGGGCTTCAGTTCAGCTGACTGTTGGCAGGACTGATCTTGGAAAGTTTCCCTTAGCTTTAAAATTCTGTAATTCTGTTTCCACAGAATAAAATTCCACAGATTCCTCTGGCAACAGAGCTTCAGTGTCCAGCATCCCACTGGTTTTAGAGTCAAGACATTTCATGAAAATACTCAGAAAATAAGCCATCATCTATGGCACAATTTCCAGTAGATGCAGAGGGAACTTGGCACAAGGATGCATGCCTCCAGGAGAATCAAGTATTAACATGTCTGTCCGCACCTGTGAACTTATTACATATGAATTCTCAGTTAAGCAGTGAGGGTTCTCTTGAGGGAAGGATAAAATTGTTCATAATATTTCAGGAAACTGTACACGCTTGATAGCAGAGTAGCAGGGCCGCTCTGAGGGTCTGAGTGGGAAGGTGTGGCTCTTGGATTTACATTACAACATGAGGGCCCAGAGGCTACTGCAGAATCTATTAACTTTCCCAGAACACTTTCATTAAACTAATGTTGAACAAAATTTAACAAACCTATTTTATAATACGATATTGATTAGGCCATGTAAGTTATTGAATACTGAACTGAAAATGAAAACCGTAACAGTCATATGCTTGAACAAGTTTCTATTAAATTCCTGTTTTCTCACCATTATGAAGTTGAGTCAGCACAAGTTGGTAACTCTGGAAGACAAACCACTGACTAGATCAGTTCACTGAGTGATGCTATCAGCCTCCTGCCAACCCTAGTGTCTTATCTAGGGTCTCTATTGCTGTGAGAAGACATCATGACCAGTTCACTGAGTGATGCTATCAGCCTCCTGCCAACCCCAGTGTCTTAGCTAGGGTTTCTATTGCTGTGAGAAGACATCATGACCACAGCAACTCTTATAAAGGAAAACATTGGTGTGTCTTACAGTTTTAGAGGTTCAGTTCATCATCATGGGGAGGTATGGCAGCACACAGGCAGACATGGTGCTGGAGAAGGAGCTGAGAGTTCAACTTTTTGATCCACAGGCAACAGGAAGTGAACAGTGTCACTGGGTGTAGTTTGAGCATAGGAGACCTCAAAGCCCACTCCCACAGTGACATACTTCCTCTAACAAGGCCACACCTACTTCAACAAAGCCACAGCTCCTAATAGTGCCACTCCCTATAGGGGACATTTTCTTTCAAACCACCACACTCACATTCAAGCCCCTGGTTGGAATTTGATACTAACTTAGATCTGCAAGAAGTAGTTTTGGCTCTATTTTAGAAGAAAGAGTGGGCAGTAGGGAAAGAGCATTTACGAGGAGATACACATACTTTGGGAAATCACAAAAGCTGGGTGGAGTCTGAAACAATCTGCCTTTGATTATTTTTCCTTGCTAAGCACTTTTGTGTCTGTGTTCTCCTCTGTTATGATGCTTCTGGAAAGTCCCTGCAATTCATGGGTGTCCTAATTAGACCCTGTGTTCCCTCAAGAAAATCCCAACGCTCAATCCCTCCCTCCTCTATAGAAATGCTCTTTGTCCTTTTCTCTCAAGGACATCCACCACTTTCTAGGTTGGCCCATGGAGCACTTACTGATGCATTTTACCCTATCAAGGTGAGAGCAAATGTCTAGAATGTTCTGTACTTTCTCACAGGTGTCCCTCTCAGTCTTAGGTAGTTGTATTTTTCTTTGGACCACCAGTTCACAAATAACAACATGGAGGCTTGTTATTGATTATGAAAGCTTGGTCTTCCATAGCTTTGTCTTGCTCCTAACTGGTTCTTATAACTTAACACATATTTGTAAATCTCCATTTTACCTCAGCTCCACAATGTCTACTCTCTTTCCTCTGTGTCTGGCTGGAGACTCTGCCTTTCTTCCTCATAGTGTTTTCTGTCAGCCAGGAAGTCCTATCTGTCCTCTCCCACCTAGCTATTGGCCATTCAGCTGTTTATTATACCAACCACAGCAATACATCTTCACACAGTGTACAGATAGCCCACAACAGTCTTCAGTGATTTGAAGACAAGATGGCAAGCCCTAGAGAAGAAATCTAAAGATTTGTTGGGTTTTGACTACTCTGAAATATTAATGTGAAATGACTTCAGAGTGATTGTCATTGGTTATTGTGAGCAAAAGAGAAAATGTGGGGTTTTGAATGGTTCAGCCTGGTCTCTTCAAGCAGTTAAGAGAGGAGGTTTTTGTGCAATGGAAGAGCCACTGAAAAAGCATCCCAATCAAGACACCTGTCCTGATCCCAAGGAAAATGACAGTGGGCCAGCACTTGCATGTGGTTAATAAGATGTTTCAATCTTATAATCTCTTGGTTTTTGGGCAGAATTATATAGTAGAATGCTATGCTGTTGTTTTCAACTTAAGATTTTAATTTAGCCATTAAATAAAGTGAGATAAAAATGTATTGAAAATCTCATTTAGTAGTTTAGACATTTAAGTGCTCAATTACCATGTGTATTAGAGTTCTCAAGAGGAACAGAACCAATAGAATGAATACATACACACACACACACACACACACACAAACACACTTAAAGGAGATTTCCTACAGTCACAGGCTGTAGCCCAGCTAGTCCAACAATGGCTGTCTCCCAATGGGAAAGTTCAAGAATCCTGTGGTTAGTTGTTCAGCCCACTCAGCTGAATGTCTCAGCAGGTCTTCAGTGTGTCGGAATCCTGAAGAAAAAGGCTCTACTTGAGATTGAGGGTGGGCAAGCAGACAAAGAACAAAAGCTTCTTTCTTTGTGTTGAATATATGCTGCCACAAGAAGACATGGCCTAGATTTAGGGTGGGTCTTCTGACCACAAATAATCCAGACTTAAGGTGAGTCTTCCTACGTCAGTGATCTAGTCAACTAAAAATCCCTGACAGATATGCCTAGTGACTTGGGTTTTAGTGAATTCCAGATGTAGTCAAGTTGACAACCAAGAATAGCCATCACACTCATGTTGCTACTATATTAGATAGTGAAGGTCTGCATAGCACTTCTGTAATGTGCCATGGTGTTACTGTGTTCTCTGGATCAATTAATTTATGTATCAGTATGGATAAGAGGCCAGAGATGCATGGGCCTCCATAAGCTAGACATAGAAAGAAGCTAAGTGGCGGGGCCTCATGTGTGCTGTAGGAGAGATTGGCCAGCTTGTGCTTGTGTTAACAGGAACTGCTGCTGGGCTACAGCCAAGGGTTGCTTTCTGAAGTAGGTCTAGGGATCTGAACTCTCTCTCTCTCTCTCTCTCTCTCTCTCTCTCTCTCTCTCTCTCTCTCTTTCTCTCTCTGTATGTCTCTATTCATGTGTGCACATGCGCATGTGGGTATCTGTGCCGGTTTTGTGGAGAACAGAGTTCATATTAGGTATCTTCCTCTTTTGCTTACCACCTTGTGTTTTGAGAAATGTTCTCACTCAATCTGGCCCCCACTAATTGGCTAGAATGGCTGCCTAGTGAGTCTCGGGGATCCTGAGTTTATTCCTGCCCTGTGCTAGGGTTACAGATGTATGTGATTGTGCCTGGCTTTTTTTTTTTTTGTCTGAGAATCCAGTGCTGAGGATTCAAACTCAGGTCCTCACACTTCTGTGGCAGGCACTTTGTTGAGCGCAGACCCCCCATTTGTAAAGTATTTTAAAGGCACTAATATTATAGGAAATCATATTTCTGCTCCCTCACTCTAACTACCGTGGAACCCTGAGGCAGCTCATGAATCCCCAAAGTTAAAATGTGGAACAAACTTCTTCACCTAAAACAGTTTCTGTGGAATTTACTTCCATGGAAAAACTGGCAGTTCATCTGGAGCAATGTTAAGTGCAGGAGGCTAGAGTCTGGGTTTGCATTTCCAGAAGTAGTCAGACTAAATAAAGACATCGTGGTAAGGGAAAAACAAAACCCCAAACATCAACAACGGACAACTAAAAGCTTATTTTAAGATTCAAAGTCAACTTCCCAGTGCATTACAATGATAGGTGACAGTGGCAGAGTGAGGTCTCCAACATGGAGGAGCCTCAGTCAGGCAATAATTTTCCCCCAGTGATCCCCAGAAAAATAAAATCATTTTTGTGCTCCAAAGCACCCCAAGTTTTCATTGCAAAACTTCAGAATGACAACATAGGGAAATACTGAGATAAAAGACATTTTACTGAGGGAAAGTAAATTACAGAGGCATGACTCATCTTAATGAATAAATATCCATCCTGCTGTCATATAGAACTCAGGAAACCACCCACCTAAGGCTTTTCATCCTTTTCTTACAGTCCTGGGACTTAAATCCAGGGCTTTGAGCGTGCTAGGCATGCACTCCTCCAGGGTGGCATCTCTAGCACTACATGACTGTTAAATGACGACATCTAGTACATATCCAATTTAATCCACTGGTTTGATTTACTCGGTGAGTGACAACTTTGAAATGATCATAGACCAGTGTAGAGAAAGTATCCCCTGTAGAGCTGGGATGGAGTAGACTCTAGGCACTGCATAGACAGGACATGGTGGTGCATGTGTGTAATCCCAGCATTGGGGGAGGTAGAGGCAAGGGGATCAGATGTTCACGGCTATTAACAGCTACAGAGGACTGTGAGGCCACTCTGAGCTACATGAGATCCTGTCTCAAAATAAACCAAAATACAAAAGAAGGTACTTAATTTGATAATTTAGCACTGTGAAATTTCTATATCTTCAAATTTATTAATTATTATTTTTATTGTTATTAAAATGCTGCTACATATAATCTGGAACTAAAACCATAACAAACCGAAGTTAGTCATATCCAAAGTCTATACACCTTAATGAACATTTATGCTGTCTGTATCATTATGTCCCATTTATTTATTTGTTAGTTCATATAGTTTAAGAAAAATGGTGTATTTGCATTTTGAATTGCTAAATTATGTCTTAGTTATGACTCATCTGTTCTGATTATTGTTTTAAAATTGTTGTTTTTACAATTTTTTTGACATAATACCAGGAATGTTGGGAGTGGGTGGGAGAAGATTGAGAAACTTGAGTCAAACTGAGGCAAACATCAGCAGATTTCATCTGAACGCAAAAGGGACTTGCAGTGTTCATCAACTATTGCAAAAGTCTGGATTTCTGTTTTGTTAAATTTCATTGCAATAACCAACATTTATTTATTGAGTGATCATTGTATGGTCTCAGCTAAGAGCTCTCTTGTTGGCATATAGGCATGAATTCCACATTCTCGTTCTTAACCATTGTAAGGTTGAGCATCAGAAACTGAGTCATTAGCATTTTCTTCTGACCTGCTGTTCAAGTTAACAGATGATCATGGAAGAGCTAGTGTGTTTCAGGTAACATGTTAGGCATTTGAGACTCATTTCAGGCTACAAACTGAAACAAGTTTGTGTTTACAGATACAGGAACTAAATTCTACATTAAACTGCAAAGATACTGTCACTTTTTGATCACAGGGTCCCCATCTCTTTGGAGATTTGCTGCATACACTGTACTTTGTTCAAGCCATCATAGGATTTGTGGAGATGAGACAAATGTCCAAAAGAAAGCTTTATTTTATGTTTGTTTTCAGACAGTGATAGAATAGGCCAGGAACACAGACACACTCTTCAGGAAGACAGACACACTCCTCAGGAAGACAGACACACTCCTCAGTGACTCTTCAAACAAGCAAACATTTGTTCTTATATCCATAGATAAGTATATTTCTCACCTCTCATCAAGGAACGTTCTCCTTGCAACAGATGGAGACCATCGCAGAAAATCACAGTCCATTAAAATGCAGAATTGTAAAGCTCAGTACCAAAGGATCCATCTAGGAAACACTCCCACCTCTGAGCTCAGGGAACGCTGTGGAAGAGAGTGCAGAAAGACTGTAAGAGCCAGAGGGCCAGGGAGTTTGCTGTGAGAGCGTAGCTCTCGGTAGTGTGAGAAGCTACTCCCATCCAGTCTCACGAGCATGACTTCTCAAATGTGAGCTGATTAAAGATGAGACATACGAACATGCCAGACCAGAGGAAGAGAAACCCAGGAGCCTCAACCCTACACAGGAAACTATAGACAACCGAGGAAGTCTGGGAGAGGGAGAGGTGGCCTTCCCATGGAAGAACATATTGATTGGTTATCCAGTGCCAAATAGTAAGACTTGAAAACATACAGGTAGCATAATACAGACAGAACAGGTTATATTTAGGAATATGTCTGTATATACATATATATGCACATAATAACAACTAGTTGAAAAAGAGGCTATGAATTTGAAGGAGAATGGGGAGGGTATATGGGAGAGTTTGGAGAAGAAAGGGAAGAGAGAAATGTAATTATGTTAAAATATAAATTAAAAGAGGGCTAAAACTTTTTAAAAGAATGTTTTATTTTCATGATTCTAATTTGGGGTAATTATTTATAGTGACAGTTATGAGAAAAACTTCCTCAAGACAGTGATGTCCTGGAATTAAAACAAGCCCCTCCATCATTCAGTCTACCGTGGATTCATCGAGTACCACCTGTGTGCGTAGCAGGGTACCACACAGGTCCCGAAGGATGCAGAAGTGGCAAGTGATGGCCTTCCCTGCCATCTTCTGAAGCTTTCCCATCAGGGCCTACACTGGGTTGAGGTGTTTCCTGAGGGGCCACTGTATGTGATTTAGCTTAGTGCATTATGGGAAAAGGATGGCTGCGTGGTTTAAACAATTTTAACTGAAGTTGTTGTGTGTGTTTTAGAACCTGAGTTACTGGGCTATTCACAGACCTTTGAGGATGTGAAAAGGAAAAACATGGCTGTACAGGTTCCCATGTTCAGTGAGAAGGGTCAGAAGGAAAATTGTTGTTTAGATGATTCAGTGAAGATGAGAAATGAATCTGTTTCCTGATTAAATATGTCCTATTTACAGGGAAACAGAGAGAGGAACAGTGTGTGTGCATGGAAAGCTTGCCTAACTTACCAGCACCAATGTAGAGGAATTTAAAAGGTACAAGTGACTGGAAAGGAAAACCTTAGCTGAATGCCTTAGGGGACTTATAATACAGGAAAGTTCTAATATGATGCTAGATCTCCTGATGGACTATGTTAGGAAATTAACTTCCATACTCTCTCACTCTACAAGCTTTCTAACTGATGCCATTTCCCTTTGCTATTCATTTTTTTCATCTTTTAGACCACCCATGGAAACTACCCTCTCTTCAGCTAATATCTGTTGAGTCATTAGGACTTAGCTAGTCCTATGTCATCTGGAAGGTGACACAGTCAATAGATGTCAGTGAGAGTCAAGGTGTCCATTTGGTGACAGCTTTTGGGTGAGAAGCTTCGTGTTTCCTTTCATGGATTAACTCCCTTCCTGGTTGGCTTTATAAGGTCTAAAGCCTGTGCGTAGTATGTACTTAAGGCAGGCTTGTAGGCTTCTTTCCATTTCAGGTGTGACGTCATTGCCAGGGTCTGTGATGACTGGCCTTCAGTGGCCTTTCACTGAAGCACATTGCCTCACACCCTAAGAAGCCACAGTTGCCCTTCAAGCCTGATTCAATGGCGTCTAATGGTATCTAACTCTGGCCTGTTGCCCTTTGGACTCAGAACTTAAGTTGTGGCCAAAATCTTAGCTCTGAAGATGGAGACGGGATCAGGTACCACATGGTCCTGAGCTTAGGAGCCAGTCTGAATGTGCCCTGTCACTTGATAGCAGGCAGGCTCCTCATGAGCTACTCAGGACTCCAGGCGCCAGGAAGTAAGTTGAGGTCAGGGAGTTTGTTTTATCTACTGATTTGGAAAAATATTTAGCCTCTCTGGAACAGGGATGTACATTCCGTGAGCCTGAAGCCATGAAATTTGGCAAGTCTCATATCAGATGCCTAATACTGTTATACAACACAGTCTAATTCAGATGGCAAGGCTGCCAGAGGGACCTAAGTCTCCCCCTAGGACCAAAAGTCCCCTCTGACAATTCTTTGGGCCCAACAATTAATCACAATTAATAGTAACCATAAGATTGTCATCCACTGCCTGGATTTGACCTACAGTTCAACACACATAGCTTTGCATAGTTAGCCCAGGGGGACATGGGGATGACTTGTGCAATGATTTGGCTGTTCTACAAATAACAACAAAGGTATCTATCTGAGCCTCTAAATGACAAGAAAGCCTCCTGATCTATGCCCTCTCCAGGTAGCCCTGTCTATTAGAAAATAAAAGCGAGCTTTCTTGCAATTCTTTACTAAGAGGCCATTGCATGTCTCAGATAACTTATTCCTAGCTGCTACAAAAATTATTTTAATTCTGGCACTTAATTTTGCAGGGTGTATGTGTATCTTCAAGGACAAGCTCTTGAAGCTGTGACAATAATATAGTTTGGGAACAACATAAAAATGGAGAGGCAAACTGAAAATAAATATTCTCAACACACACCCTTCACGAACTCAATGGTAACTGTGCATATGTATGTGAACAGAGCTGTTGAAAGAGCATAACATCTTAAACAGATCCTTTGGTTTCCGTATCTGGATGCTCCATCCATTACAGCAAAGTAGACTCCCTGGAAAGCTCCTTGTGTAGAACACACGGAGGTCACAAGAGGAAAGACAGCTGTCATTAGATATGTTTGGAGTTGTCCTGTTGAATTAAATTCCACTGGTGTTTGAGTTGCAGGGTTTCTCATGGCCTTTGTGTGTTTAGATTTAATGGGAGTCTCAAAAGGGATCAATGTATAAATAAAAGTGTGGTGAATAGCTAAATCTTGCCCATACTTGCCCAATTATGGAAACTTTTTTTTTCATTAAAATATTTCATGGGGTTTAGGAATTCAGGGAAACAACTATGTCTCTCAGGATTCTTCAGGTCACAAGTGACAGAGGCCAATTACTTGCTCAGGCAAAATGTGGAAGCTATTTGCTCTGGGAACTGAATCAAAAGCGGGACAAGGGTAGGGATAGTCTTGTGAGCAACTAAGAGAGCCTATATTTATAAAATATTTTCATTTGTTACGTTTACTTAAAGCATGTTGAGGGGCTGACATGACACCGCACTTTTGTGGAGGTCAGAGGCCAACTTGTGGACGCGTCAGTTCTCGCTTCTCACAACGTGAGGCCTAGGGATTGAACTCAGCCAGATCTTCAGACTTGGCGGCAAGCACCTCCACCCACTGAGCCCTCTTGTTTGCCCTTGTTTACTGTGAGATGATCATGTGTTAGGCATTGTTCATGATGCTTCATGTGCATGGATCCATATTGTGGAGTATTATTTTAAGATGTGTTACATTTGTTTATGCTGTGGAGCATTTGTTTTAATGACGCAAAGATGTGTTGGATTCTTTTATGTTGCATTTGCTTAACTCTGTGAAGCTGTGATACTTTGCCTAAAACACCTGATTGGTCTAATAAATAGCTGAATGGTCCAATAGCTAGGCTGGGAAGGGATAAGTGGAGCTGATAGGCAGAGAGAATAAATGGGAGGAGAAATCTGGGAGAGATCAGGGAGCAAGCAAAGGACGAGGACATCAGGGGTCAGCCCCACGGCCGTGTGACAACGTGGCTGCACAGCCGCACAGTCTCACAGCCGCACAGCCACAGGGCCACATAACCTGCCACAGAGTAAGAAGTAAAGAAAGATAAAGATAAAGATAAAATCCCAGAGGTAAAAAGTACAGAGGATAATTTAAGAAAAGCTGTCTAGAAATGAGTCAAGCTAAGGCTGAGTATTCATAAGTAAGAATAAGCCTCCATGTGATGTATTTGGGAGATGGGTGGCAGGTCCCCCAAAGAACAAGGAGCCAAAGAGTAAAAAACAAACAGCAGATTCATTTCATCCTAACATTTCCAAGAGCTAAATACAACTGTAACTTTCTCTTTACAAACAGGAAATGAGGTCAGAGAAGGCAAATTCCCCATGGTTACCTGGGCACTCAGATGTTAGCCCACACTTGCAAGCAGTGTGCTTTTCATGGGACTTAAATGCTGTCCAAGTTCATTTTCCTGCTATGTCTCTTTGGTCTTTAGTCTAGTTCTGTTCATCAAGTTGTTCTCACGAGATTAGAGATCTGGCTGTCTTCATCTTGCTCTCTCACCTCCTTCAGGAAAGGGCACCTCTTCCAATTTCTGTGGAAATCATTGAACTACTCTATGATTAGCCTCTGACTTGGGTCATGTGTCTGATTTTGGGCCAATTGCCAGATTGGGGTTGAGGCAAGCATACCAATCAGCTCTGTTCACTGTGGCTGGACCTGAGGAGCCCTAGGATTAGCTACATTCATTTTATCAGCATGGTCATGGTCTGTGGAGAACAGTCATCTAAAACAAGAAAGGTATGTGTTCATGATGCAAGGTCTAGGGCACTGGTACCCTAAACTCTAACCTTCCCTGGGGTCTTTTTGTTTCTTGGTTGGTTTTTGTCTTTTTGAGACAGGGTCTTGGCTGGTCCTGAAAGTTCTCATTTGCTTCTGCCTCTGGAGTATTGGAGATTCAAGTTTGTCATAAGCAGAGACATATTCATGGAACAGGCTAGAAGCCAACATTCAGAGGCCTGAGGGAGCACAGGGACACACAGGCAGAGGTCCAATTTGAATCAAGGTCTGGAGGGACCCTCAGGGGCTGGAGTGAAAGTCTGCAGGTGGCTGGAAGTCAGGGGCAGCTCTCAGATGTAGAAGAGGGAAACAGAAGATTTCTCTAATAACAGGAGGTAGTATGTGTGTACCACAGTGGAGTTAATGGGGAGAGAACTGCATTTCCTGAAGAGTTCCAGCAACTGCATCCAGATTTGCAAGGTCACTATTCACTGCCCTCAGAAGTGAACTCTCAAATTGCATAATAGGGCCATGCAGTAGGCGTTACAAAGCTCCCCTGGGCTGTCATTTTTGGCTTGTTCCCCTCCCTACACCTCTTAGATCTAGTCCTCAGTGAGGAGAAGTGAGTTCTTTCTTCTGTGGTTGTCTATGAGGTGAGCCCTCACTCATCCTGATGGCTATTGGTCAGTACTGTCCCAGCAGCAGGTCACAGGAAGCTTAGTGGCTTACACACCTGAATGTATTACCTCATGGCTGTAAAAGACAGATGCGAAAAGTCCAGCTCATTGGGCTAAGTAACATCAAGGTGTTGGGAAGGCTGTCTCCCCCCAGTCTTTCCAGCTCTTAGATGCTTCTGCACTCCTTGGTTAGTAGTGCCTTCTTCCTTCATCTTCAAAAACAGCAGCATAGTGTTTTCTCATCTCTGACCCTGATCCAGTGAGTTCCTCTAGGCAGATTAATATCGATTGTCAACCTGACGGAATCTATAATCACCAAAGACATGAGCCTCTAGGCATGCCTGTAGAGAACTATGTTAAATTGCAATGGGAAGACTCATTCTGCTGGGGTGACACTATTCCCTGATGGGTCCTGGACTGAATAAGGAGAAATCTAGCTAAGCAGCATGATATGAGGCCAAGTATCACAAGCTTCTGTTGCCATCTCACGAGAGAGACTGTAGCGTGTATGTGAGCCAGGACAAGTCCTTTCTACCTTAGACTGCTTTGACCAAGGTATTTTATGACAGTAACAGGGAGATAACCAAGACACCTTCTTATAAGGGTCCTAGTGATTATATCTTGTTTACTGCTCTAGATGGCCGCGTGAACCTGGAAGAGAGACTAAAAATGAGGTGAACTAAATAAAGTCCTATGCAATAACCAACTTTATTCAGAGCATCAGACAATTTATATTCTGAGGGTTAAGCAAGGCCATGAGCAAAGTTCATATGAGTTTAGGCTGTATACAGTCATAAGGACAACCCAGGTGTGAAAATATTTCTGAATAACAAAAGTAAGATGATGGGTAATCTGAAACAAACCCACTTCTATCTACTATACCTGGAAGGGGCATGGGAGCACAATCCAGGAATAACTCATGTGATAGAGAAACAGAGGTTATAAGACTTGTCTTACAAGCTCTCAGAAAGTTCTTCATTCCTGGACTATGTTCCGACAACACTGGATTTCTCATCCCAGATAATAAGTAATAATATCATCTCAAGGGCCTTAGTTAACCATGAAGTGACTTCCGTCATGGGAAACACTCACAGGCTTTCGAGGGTTGGGTATGGCAGTCCATGGATGAGGTATTAATCAGCCTGTCATAGTTATCATGTTTAAATTTAAACTCCAAATAACTTTACCAGATAGTTTTGATATGTATCACATTGTTTACTTAATGCTTTAGTTGGTCTGCCCTAGATTTTCTAAGCATTTATCTGAATATACTTGGAAATTTCCATCCTGCCAGAAATTCTCAAATACCCAGCAGCTGCTTCTTAAATAATTGACTCAGAGGCTTAATATTATAGTAACTGCTGGGCCAGTAGCTCAAGCATATTAGTATTTAGCTCTTATACTTAAATTAACCCATAATTCTTATATATGTTAAGCCACATGGCTTGGTACCTTTGCTCATTCTAGCATTCTCCATCTTGCTTCTTCTGCTTCTGGCTGGCGACCACTGCCTTGCCTTTCTTCTTCCCAGAATTCTCCTAGTCTGGTTGCCTCACCTCTACTTCCTGCCTGGCCACTGGCCAATCAGCATTTTATCAAACCAGTACAAGTAACAAATCTTTACAGTGTATAATAGCATTATCCCACATCTAGATACCCTTAGGATATGAGCTGCGTTTCCTGGGTCTGTTTTCTTTCTTTGTAGAGGAGGATGGGGCTAGAAGGCATTTGCTGTGGCTGAATTTTTTTTTGTGTGTGTGTGTGTTAGTCAATATTCTGTCACTATGGAAAAAACCTGAGATAAAACAACTTAGAAGAAAGAAGGTTTGCACTTGGTTTTAGAGTTAGTCCATGGACATTGGCCTCAGCACAGAGGGGCTTTGATGACGCAGAACATCACAGATAGCAATGAGAGTGTGGTAGAATGAACTGGCTTACTTCATGACAGCCAAAAAGGGGGAGGAAGAGTGAGGAAGAGAGATGGGGCTGGAGATAAGATATAACTCCCCAGAACAGTCTCCTGACGAGTCATTTCTTCAACTAGTAAGTCAAAATAAACCTTGTGTTTTTATAACTAGAACATGAATTTATTACAGTAATATGAAGCTAACACACTATAATGTAATGTCAACATTTTTAAAAGCTCATTATGGAATGGGAGCACATATGAGCCAACTAATAACTCATAATTTTCAACATTGTACCCATCAACTTAACTAATTTACCATAAAAACTATTTCTTAATTAGTATGTAATTAATAAGTTAGCAACCTGCCTACTTGTTTTCTTAAATGCCTGATCAGTGATTGTTTTTCTCTTATGTAAAATTCCTCTTGAAAAGAGAATATGAATTTTATACCAATAATAATTCTTACTAAAAATATATTTTGAGTAATTATGTCTGATAATTCCAGCATAAACTGGCTTTATTAGGATAAAGTCAAACATTTCAGCATATTTCCCCAGAGACTTGTGCAATAGACATTGACTTTCTAAATTCAACAAACAGAATGAAATGTTATTTAGAATCTTATGATGCACACAGAATTCTGCCTTTATTATAATAATGACAAATAGTAGATATTCAAATAATATAAGACTCTAATGTCATCAGCTGTACATTTAGGACTTATTTAAAATATTGCCACCAAGTTTAGGGCTAATTGACATTTAGAAATTTAATGGAACCCTACTTTTCACCACAGCCCATCAGCACTTTATGTGGTCACCCTTCAATATCATGATGTATTATTTTTCTAGTTTTCTAAGACCACAAGCTTGAGGCTCCTGTCACTATGCAGGGTAGGAGAATTTATAATTGAAAAACAGCACTTAGTAGAGTTGAGTGAAACTGGACATTGAAAATTCTTGCACAATTTTTAAGCCAATTATGTTAGAGCAATACAAATAATAGATTTGAGTTGTTGGCTCATATAACTCCTTTGTGTAAAATTTGGAAGTTACCTTTGAGTTGGCACAGCCCCGAGTAGACATGCCCTACCTCAGAGAGGGTCTTACTATGTAGCACTGGCTGGAATTCATTATATGGATGAAGCTGTCCTGAAATTCCTTAGATTCACAGAGGTTCACCTTAGCGCCTCAGGTGCCTAAGTGCTGATATTAAAGACATGGGCTGCTCCACTTGGATGAGTGTGTGTCTTAATATAGGACACACACCACACATGGTTTTGTGATGATTCTAATAGCATTAAAAAAACTTAAATTGACATATAATTGTACCTTTGTATGAGCACATGGTGATATTTTGATACATAAATACAATGTGCAATGTATCAGAAAAGGATAGTCAAGGTATTTTTCTCAAATAATCACAGTTATTGAGCTGTGAACACTCCAAATCCATTTTGGTAGGTATCTTGAAATACACATTAAATCATGATTGGCTCTAGTAGCATACAGCATTTGAAATGATTTCTCCTGTCCTAAGCTTATGCTGGTTACCATACTTGATAGTCTCTTTCAGTGTCTCTCACCTCTTCACTCTTTCCAGATTCTGGCCACTCTCCTCTTCTCAGCTTCTATGAGGCCAACTTATTTAGTCTCCAAAAATGAGTGAAAACGTGTGGGATTTGTCTTTCTGTGCGTGGCTGATTTCACTTAACACAATGATCCCCTCAAGGCTTACCCATGTGTCTGCCAGTGAAAGAACTTCATTTTATTTCATGGCTGGATAATATTCCATTGTGCGCATATACTACATTTTCTGTTGATGGATGGCTCCAAATCTGATGTCCATAGCAGAGCCTGGGGAGTCAAGCATCTATTCAGGGAGGCAAGTCATAAAATGCTCCAAGGCACTGGAATACAGTGGTTCAAGCTGGTCTTGCAAATACCCGTCAGGTCAGTGGAGGTCAAAAGCTCCAGTGGGTGCTGTCTCCTGATCACTTCTACAGTGACCATGTACAGTCTTGTTCAGGGGCTGAAAGTCAAAGCCCCCAGAAAACTGGAATATGAAATTGAGTAAACTATGGCATAAATAATTTTGTTAGGCATGATTTATTTTATCATGCAGTATACCCTCAATAGTTGGCTAGGGTCAGCAAATTCAGACAAGAAGGAATGGAAAATACTTTTTTTTATTCTTCCTGATCATGAATTCTGGCATGAGTAGAAGGGATGTTTAGGTGAGATGTGAATCCAAGCACAAACACAGAAAACTTGCAAGTACAATATGGAGAAGCTTCTCTTTCTCTCTCTGAATTTACTAGGCATTTTTTTTTTTTGTGGGGTGAGACTTTGAAGCTATGCAAATATGCTTCACTTCAACATTGCTTTATCAGTGTTAATATAAGGTCACATGCTTGGGTTATAATCTATTATGACTGTTATTTAGCTCTGTAGTTACGTTGTCCCTGCTGTGTCTCTCTCTGGAATGGAGCTTTGTGAGCTGTGGGTTTTCTCTAGTTATATATGCTGAGGCCATTTCTGGGGCTGAAGCACCTTGACGTCTTCCCTTCAGAGTAGGTTTTTCTATCACTAACCCCCAGGCATGTTCTAGACACTGCAGCCATGTAAGTCCTTGTTCTTAGACAGGAAGCAGAGACCCCAGGAGTCACAAACATGAACTGTGAAGGACACAGGGTTTTTCTTTATGCTGTGGAAAAGAGACAGTGGCAAGGAATATTCCCCAGAGCAAAGGGACTTGGATGGGGTCATGGCTGATCCTAAACTGTGAAGGTTTAAATAACCTGTTTGTCAAACACATACCAATAGAGATGTTGAAGGCCAGCATTGTCAAGGTTGACACTCATGATCTCACAGTTAGTAAATGACAAAGCTTCTGTTCATCCCTCAACCTCAACTTGGTTGGCTTCAAAGTGCATTCATTTCATCCCATCACTTGGTACCCATGAGCTTCCTTGTACTCAGATAGTCAAGTTCATGGCCTGTTGGACATTTTGCAGAACTTTATATGCATAAATTAATATTAACAGAGGCTCAAATCACGGATTTTCTTATGTTTCTGAAATTTTTTAATCTTTCTCATATGAGGTACTACAAAAGATGACATTTTAAAGTGAGAGATAATGCATAAATATGTTCTTCTGTTATAATACAATTACTAATCATTTTAAACTGTGCAACAGATTTGCCCAACTCTGTATTTTACAGTACGACCAACTTCATGGGAGTTTTCATACACAGATATAAAATGTTGACAGAACATTATTGCATGAATTCTAGTTAGTATTTAATGAAAACCCAGAGCCAGATATTGGGGAAAAGCTAGAATATCAGAGAGAGAAAACAGACCACAGTCAATTCTCACCCAGACAACTTCTCAGGTCAAACAGGGTAAATGCTTCCAGAATCCTCAACCTGGCTGGTTGCTTCTACAGAATGCTTGAATCTCTATCTCCTTCTGCCTTAAATATCTTCCCTACCCAATTGTTTCACTTTCTGGTTTAACTCTGCATCATAATCTTAGAGTTAGGATTAAAACTGTGAGCTACTACTATTTGGTTGTTAGGCCTTGAACTCACAGAAATACAGAAAGATCTCTGTCTCCTGAGTGATGGAATTAAAAGTGTGAGTCACTACTTGGTCATTCTCTATGCTGGGATTAAAGGCATGAGTCACCACTCTCTGACTCTCATGGCTTGACTGTGGGTGATTCTGTTCTCTGATATTCTAGGCTGATTCTATTAAATATAAAATATATCACCACAGAGCATTTTACTCTAAACGTGTTACTATTAAAGAAAAATTCTTTAGGTTTCTGACTCTGGAAGTTAAGGATAATTATATTTTATTTCAAATGAAACTAAATATCACAGAAAGGTTTCTGTGAATCCAGCTGATAGAAACTAAGTACAATAACTGGTGGGTTTATTAATCCATTTGTCTTAGTACATGTTCTATTGCTGTGAAGAAACACCATAACCATAGCAACTCTTGTAAAAGGAAGTATTTAATTGAGGATTGCTTATAGTTTCAGAGGTTTAGTCCATTATCAGCATGGCGGGGAGCAGTTCTACATGCGGATCCACAGGCAGCAGGAAGAGAGAGACTCTGGGGTTCTGAAACCTCCAAGTCCACCCCCAGTAACATACTTTCTCCAAGGCCACGCCTCCTAATCCTTTTAAATAGTGCCACTCCCTGGTGACCAAACATTCAAGTCTGTGAGCCTATGGGGACCATTATTATTCAAACCACCACATCATCCAATCAGAATTCATTTGGTACTGGAATGAAAATATTTAAGGTTGATTTTTTTTAAAGATGATATAAGTGCTATTCTTCCCCGAAACATTTCCAGTACTATTTGTTTATTTTTCCTTTGTTGTTATAAGCAGTACCAACTTGTGAATCTATCAGTGATAATTGAAATAGTTCTCATTTGAGCCTGCAAAAAAAGGCTTTAGGAAAAGGAGAAATACTTAAGGGCTAACGACATTGCAGGGAAATGGGGTTAATTTGTTGAGGGAGTGAGGTGAGGAGTCAACCAAAATCAATTATGTATAGAAATTCCCTGTGGAAATCTGTTACCCTTAATTCTGGTTTGTTTCTTTGTTTTTTTATTGGCCTCTTTGTTTTATAAAGATAGAAAAAAATCATAGAGTTGAATGGGTTGTGTGATCGGGAGGATCTGGAGGAGAAGAGGGGAGGGAAACCATGATCAGAATATACTGTTTGAAAAAATTTTCCAATGAAAATGTATATTCACTATTTTTTAAAGTAGTTATCATTGTTATACTATTAACGAACACCCCCATTAGTCCATATCATGCTGATAAAAACATAAAACAAAACAAATCAAAATACAAAAACAGTGGAGACTCTTCTAGAAATAAAATGAAAATTTAAACATTCTTACAGATTTTCTATTTTTACATTACACAAGAAAGTATTTATTTATTTTTTTTTTAGAAAGTCTTTATTTTCAATTGTAAGTTTCCTGTCCCTGTTCACTAGATGCTACACTTCTTCATCTAATCCAGCCTTCTAGTTTAGAATAGTATCCGAATTAACTTGTGAAGTCGTGTTATACGTGCCAAAATATCAGGGCAGTCAAAAGTAATTTAAGACAATATTAAACGTCTGTGAGAGCTCTTCCTTTAAGTTTATTTATTTTTTCATCAAAGGTGACCATTTGTGAAATAGGGCTCTACATATTTTGGGCCTTTTCTTTAGAACTGTCTCTATGGTGCATTCCTTTGAATGTTTTTTTGTAGTATAAATTTGACTTCTCAGATCATGGATACATTAAAGTTACTACAGCAGACATCTGGGTTTTTGTGCCCAGCACCCATAAAACCTCTTGGTTCTTATCCTTCTGTTTCTCTTTCTGGAAAGCAGTCTTGGTGACCTGTCAATCACAAACACCTTCACCCCCACCCGAGGTCCTGTCCAAGGGTAAGGGCTGGATAGGCATCCAAATGGTGTCACTCAGACTGTCACTGGACTGTGAAGCTCAAGGGAGTGACATAGGAACTGAAAATAATTGACGCTGATTCATTTCAGTGATGAAGGCTCAGAGCCCTGTCAGCCGGCTCTTGTTACCAAAGTTTCGTTTTGCCTGCATTCTGTCCTTTTCAAAGGGTACTGACCAACTGTTGCTTTAGTTCTATGAGCCCACTTTCCATCTTTTAGCAAATGTTTTATTTCCTATTATTTTAGCCAGAGTTAATTGGGGATGTTACACACCATTGCTGGTTGAATCTTGAAGACGTATTTTTTTTTTAAATATTTTATTTTTATTTTATGTGAATTGGTGTTTTGCCTGCATGTATAACTGTGTAAGGGTGTCAGATCTTGGAATTATAGACAGTTGTGAGCTGCCATGTGGATGCTGGGAATCGAACTCAGGTCCTCTGGAAGAACAGTTAGAGCCGTATTTTTAATTTAAGAAAAATTTTAATTTATTTTACATCTGAACAACAGATCCCCCTTTCATCCCTCCTACTACCCCCCTCCCAGACTTCCCCCCCTAACCCCTTCTGAAAGGGTAAGGCCTCCCATGGAGAGTCAGCAAAGCCTGGTACATTAAGTTGAGGCTGGACCAAGCCCCTCCTCCCTGTATCAAGACTGGGCAAGGCTTCCCACCATAGGTAATGGGCTCTAAAAAGAGCCAGCTTACGCACCAGGGATAGATCCTGATTCCACTGTCAGTGACCCCTTAAACAAATCAAGCCACACAACTGTCTCTCATATGTAGAGGGCTTTGTCCAGCCCCAATCAGACTACACAACTGTCGGTCTAAAGTTGTGAGTTCCCATGAGCTTGGTTCAGTTGTCTCTGTTGATTTCCCCATCATTATCTTGATACCCACCCCTCCCCGGCTTGCTCAAATAATTCCTCTTCTTTCTCTTCAACTGGACTGTCAGGGCTTGGCCTGGTGCTTGGCTGTAGATCTCTGCATCTGCTTCCATCAGTTACTGGATGAAGGCTTTCTGATGACAGTTAGGGTGGTCACCAATCTCGTTACAGGAGAAGGCCAGCACAAGCACCCTCTCCACTATTGCTAGTAGTCTAAGCTGGGATTATCTTGTGGATTCCTGAGAATTTCTCTAGCACCAGGTTAAGAGAAGACATCTTGCAGAAAGGGTTAGTGATGATACTGTGGAACTCTGAGCCACTAAAATAATATAGAAACAAGGTCATAAGAACTTAAAATATGTGGTCCTTTGAGGGGCTTCTCACCTCACCAACACCATTGAAATAAGCTTTCCAACCCACAGATTAAGAATCAGAGGTAGTTCTGACATTGACTAAATATAACTTTGAATACAATAAATACATCAACTTTTGAAGCCTCAGCTGCTAGTGTATTTCTTATAATATTAGAGATAATAAGGGTTTAAGTGGTCATTTATGTTATCAGGTTTCATGTTCTTGGATTTAGCCAACCTCGAGTTGAAAATATTTGGAAAAAGAATGACACTGGTACTCAACATATATAGACTCTTTTTCTTGTTGCCATTCTTTAAATGATAACAATTATTCACATAAAAATTCTTTTGTGTTAGGTGATATAGTGATATAGAGATGACTTAACATATTCAGGAAGCTGGGTATAGATGTATTAGTCTGCTTTCTGTTATTATAATAATCACTCAAAGCAACTGTCTTGCAAGGAGAAAATGTCTGACACACAGTTTTAGAACTTCCATTCATGATCAATTACCTACCCCTTTGGTTTTGGATCTGTGAACAGTAGCATATCAATGTTGGCATGTGTGGTGTGTCATAACTGATAACCTCCTGTTTGGAGAGCCAATAAAGAGGAAAAAGACTTGTGTTTCATTATTTCTTTCATTCCTATGGTCTTAGCAACATGGAGACTTCTCAGTGGGATCTACCTCTCATTAGACATGTGGTGGCATCATGATTACTCAGATCATCTCTGTAAGTGATGGAGAAGTCAAATAAAGGAGTGGGATGTGGGGGAGATCACATAGTAGTGGGATTTAGTTGCTATAGCAATAGAATGTTTCATAGTTTTCATAGTGTTGGGTTTTACATAGATGTTTTCTTTCAAGTATGCCATGTATTTTGACCATATTTATTGTGACCCTGAACAGTTCAAGAGAAATGTGTAGTGGGATTATGTTATTGCATTGTAAATAATTGTTCCACCTACTAGTTTAATAAAAATGCTGATTGGCTGAAGGTAGATAGGAAGTATGGGCAGGGCTACCAGGCTAGGAAAACTCTGGGAACAGGAAGAACAGAGCAGAGATGTCAGAGAGAGCTGGATGAGTCACCAGCAGAAGCAGAGGAAAGAAACTGAAATGGTGCTCTGAGAAAATGTACTGAGCTGCATGGCTGAACAGGATAAGAATCATGGGTTAGTTTAAGGGTAGTTAACAAGTTATATGCCTGGATCCTAGACTAATCAGCAAGAAATTAAAGTAAGCATCTGTGTGTTTCTGTGGGACTGTGGGTCTGAACCTTGAGGCTAGGCCCCAAAGTCTGGGCCAGAAACCTCATACAACAGAAATGTGAAGCTATGAATATAAAATTAACAATGAACACAAAAACCTTCCTTAAGCAGAAGGTCTCCAGATATCTTTGGAGGAATCCTTTATCTTCTGTCATTATGGGGTTGGTGCAGCTGATGAGTCAAAGGGAAGTGAACACCCAAACCTGATAGATTTCTTACCCTAACATCAAGGCACCAGGGGATCTTGAATAGGACATAGGGACAGACATGCACAAGGCTGGAAAATGTTGAGGCTGCACACATTCAATAACTTTCTCATTAGCAGAAGATCAAACTCCTCTCCCAGAAGACCTTTAAATAAGGACACTTGGTACTTGCTTCATTGCTATTGGTACCACTCACCACCCACCTCTGGGTCATAGCAAACTCTCTAATGATGGTGCCATTACTTGTCTGTGGCCATGATAAGGGCTCAGATGGCTCAGGTATACATTATAGCTGGGTAGAAGCTATAATGTCAAGTCTGGGAAGAGAAACTTAGACACAGTTTACAAGAAGTCCCTGATTGGTGCAGGCAAGAATCCTGGAAGGACAACAACCTTGTTGGAAGTAAAAGTGACTTTGCCAAGTAGAATGTCCTAAAGGAGCAGTCTCATTATGCCTTCCTCCCCACTACTGGATGGGTGGTGGAGGAGGAGAGCAAAGTTCCACCTGTCATCTATCTCTATAATAATGATGTAGTTAGTTTTATTTCTGTTATTTCTGTGATTCATCCACTAATTCATCTCATCAGTACTTATCAGTGTCTCATACAGAACCATACATCACTGATATAAATCTCCCCTTGTGTTTTTTGTAAGACTTGGACAAATCAAATGATAGTTTCACTGTAAGGTTTTGTTTTTGATAAATCCTGCTTAAGAACATGTGCTTGATAGTTGTAAATGATAATGTTTATTTTATTTACAGTGTTTAACTCTGGTATTTTGAAACATTTAGAAAAGGATTCCCAGGTTAGTGTTCCTTTCACATCCAAACCAAACGGTCCCAAACACTTATTCAATCACATCCTTTCTCCAGTCCTTTCCAAAATCACTGCAAGGCTAGGCACCAGGCAGAAAGCTATCACACCAATGGGCCAGAGTGCTCTGAAGTCAGTCCACCTTACTCAGTTGTAAACTTCCCCAAGCTTGCTTCTCCTGTCTCTCCCATTCTTTCTCACAGCAACAGCAAAATCACGGAAACGACAAAAAGAAATAAAAGAGCCGGGGTCCAGCAGTGATGACTCCCTCAGAGAATATGCCTCAGGTTCTCGGAGGACCTCCTCCATCTCTCTCCAGAAGGGGAGAAGAGGAAACACAGGAAGTATTTGGTGCAGAGCCCACCTAGTTACTGCTTTGAGACCAGAAATGTCCAGGATGCTATAACACCACTATGTATTAGCGATGCTCAGGAGGTAGTCTGTTGTATTGCCTGCAATACTATCTTCTGTTTTTTGCTGACTGGCGGGAGATCAAAGCCAATAGGGAATGTTTCTCCAGGAGGCATCACTAAATGTACCTGGATCAAAGTGAGTAGAAAACCATCTCAATAAACACATTTTAAAATATATTTACATCTGTCTGTCTGTCTGTCTGTCTGTCTGCCTATCTGCCTAAGCTCCAGGCTAGCTTTCTTCACTGCTCCTTCAACTTCTGGCTGGTTCTATGTCCCATTGTGTCGGCCTGCATGGCACGATGTGTCTCTTTTTTGGGAAATGTAGGTAAAGAATTCTTTCAGACACATTTATCTTTGAATCTATTTTCTTGTCATAGAGGATAAAAGCAAACTCAGGGAACATTTTATAGCATTGTGCTTTTCTCCTTAACCATGAACAACTAGGACTTCTGGGAGCCTCCCAGTCATCCACCAGTTCTTTGCATCGTCTCCCAGCATGCAGTCATGCCCACTTGGGGGCTGGTATGCATCTGAGGTCTTAGATGGGTCCCAGCCTGTGGGTCTGTGCACTGTGTGGACAATGTTTTCTTCCATAATGTAGAATATCCTTTGTGTATTGCAATTTATTTTGGTTTTGCTTGGATTCTGACTGGGTCTGTATGCTGTTTTCTTGTTCAAAAGAAGAAAACAATGTATCATTTTGCCTCATTATTTTTAAATGGCTGCCTGAAGTAAGAGGCCCTCTGGATTTTAACTGATGAAACTATGTCTGCAGCCACCCAAATGTAAAATTTTATACAATGTGAATAATTTCCCAAAGCCCAGCAACTGGATGTGTAAAAGATGTGCCAACTAATGCCTCTTTGAACTCCATACTCTGACAGCTCAGAAATGACTCCTATGGAGAAACAGAAGAGGGTCAGCTCCGAGTGAGGCTCCTCAGACAGTGAGTGAGTGGTTGACTAGCTAGCAAGCAGTACTTCAAACAGCAAGTCTCAAGGACTAAGTGTCAAAACTGTTTCCTTGGAGACTACTTTTAGTAGATTTTCAAGGCTGGCTTACTAGATAAAATGCCGAGCTTAGAAGATTCGCACCAGTTACTGTTCTGCTGCCATAACATCTACATACTTTAGACATAGAACAAAGATCCTTGATGCTCTTAATAATGTAATCCGTGATAACTCAGTGAGCTGTGTATGTTCAGGTGTGACAAGTCCATGAAGCCTTGGTTCTTGGCTTGTCTGTGTTTGATGGTAGAGTACATTCACTTCACTACCCAGGCCTCTATTTATGAGTGGATTGGAGTGGTTCAATTTTCTCAGTTCTAAATCGTCCATTGTGTACTTGGGGTTCCTCATAATACCCTTTCGAGTGGCTCCTTTTTTGTTTTCAAATAGGTTACCAATTGAAACCTTTGTTGTTTATTTTGCTGTGCTAGGGTCTCAAGCCCAAGGCCTTGTGCCTGCTAGACAAGTACCGTCACACTGACCTACACTGCCCAAGACTGTTCTTAGCTTGGCTTGTAGTACCTTACAATTTTAATATAGATATAGAACCAAGTACTTTTTTTTTTTTTTTTGTAATGACAAGAAAAGCTCCTTGACAATGGATTTCTAAAACAGAAGACAAAGGATCCCCTGCTCAGCAATGGATGGAGGAAGCACATTATTTGGCAGGTGGATGGATGCATGAGTTATTCTCCAGTGTGGGGGTGACAGTTGATGTAGGCAAATTCTATTCCAGTTTTGAATGAATTGAACCTCCATCCCCCACCCCCTGGACCATTTTTCTTAGATTAATTATTGGTTTTAGAGTTTGACAAGATTCAGATCCCATCCCTGCCACACACTGCCTGGGTGGTCGCAAATAAATTATTCAATTTTTGGACTGGGTGGTTGCAAATAAATTATTCAATTTTTGGACTGTTTGGTTACAGCATCTCTGAACTGGAGTTGATAATAACATTTATTTCAGATAGCAGCCCTAACAATTGAATGATAGGGGCTGGGGCTTTATCTCAGTGGCAGAGTGCTTGCCATGTGCAAGGCTCAGTACTAAGAAGTAAAAGGTACTCTGAAAATGAAAATCAGTTTCTTGGATTTCAGCTTTATGTCCTGATAATCTTGCAAAATTAGGAGAAAAACTCAAGAAAATGTCAATTCTGTTTGATAAATAGAATAAAGGAATTTAAATGAAAAACAAGATCCACTAAAGTGAAGGTGAGCTGTTCTGCAAATGCAGAGAACAGATCTCCGTGGGGGTTACAAAGGCCGAGAGATTGCTTAAGGAGCGCAGGCTCACAAAAGGAAACCAACCAGTGTCATACTGAGAAGAACATGACATTTTTATTCCCTTAAGGCTTTAATACTCAGATACCTTGGTAAGCACAGTACAAAGGATGTGAGAATCATTTTGTTGGCATCAGCAAAGCAGCCAGATGGCTTCACTATCCTCTTGGTGATGATGGAGGTTTTTGGCATGGATGGACTTCAGTCAGGCTTCTGGAGCATCTAGGTGCCCATCTGTGCACTGTCTTGTATAATCCAGTTTTAGCAAAGAGCCCAGCTAAGTCAGCGACTACGCTTGGTGCTGACCCCTCAGGCTACCTTTGATTTAGTTTCTTACCCCTCCCCCCCCAGAAATGGCTAATCACCTACGTATGCCCATTTTCAGCAAGATGATCATTGGGGCCAGTTTAGACAGAATCTCCTTCCCCTGAGGTACTCTTTCAGTAATATTCTGTCTACACATTCCTACTTTGATCTCTGGTCTTGCATTTCTGTACTCACAGCAATGCCTTGCATATAATTTGCCGTTCTCTAACAAGGGCCAAGGGCCCGTGACTATTTCTTCTATATCCATATCTAGATACTAAGGCATTAATTAAATTATTTTCTGCTTGGAGTGGGTATGTGCGAGTTTTCTTTCCTTTTTTTTTTTCTTGCAAGAGCCCAACTCTTCTGTGTAACAACTCTGAGCTACAGAACAAATGTTCCCTAGTACATGGTCTTGATGGGATATAGTATCCACCATCTCCTGGAAGCCAAAAGGACCAGTTTCTCTCTTCCAATTGCACCCATATTCTGCCCATAATCTGAGGCAGGCTGTGGCTTGGATACAAACGTCTCTCAGATGCTTTTCAGGGAGGGCCGCTGACCCATAGACTGATCTTGTCTGTTATTCAGGCTTACCTTTCTGAGTGTGCATGGACTGCCTGTTTCCCCCAGCTTCTCTTGTTACTCTCAACATCTGAGCCACCAGTGTCCTCCTGTCATGCCAAACAGAACAGACTCAGTTTGACTTCTCCCAGAGAAAATACTTTGGATGTAAGAGGCTTATTTTGGGGCCTTCAAGTACAGAGAAATGAGATAGAAGCTGAGGAAGGGTATAATCACAGTCCTCACTGTGGCCTTTGCAGTTAATCATGAACAGGAAAACTGTAGCGACCCATGTCTTAGAGACCCATCTTTCTGGAGTTGAATAGCACCAGGCATTTATGCACTGGCTTCCTTATGTGCAGACTGAGGGCTGCTCCTGGGCTTGCCTATTGTTCAGTCTGTGAGGACTCCATTAGCATAGATGGGCAACCTCCTGCTTTGAGCAAAGACTTCATTCAGAGATGCAGGCTCAGGCAGTTGATTATTGACTGGCAACATAGATGGTATGCCTGGATGACATGGCTGGGTAGTGAAAGCATCTTCCCCATGGCCAGAACTGTAAGACAGGTCATGGCAGAGCTACAGTTAGGCTTGCCGTTTTCAGGTCAGTGACATCATCGTCACTGTTACTGCCTCCTGGCATCTCCACATTTTCCTAATCATTCCATTCTCAGAGGCATCCCTCTTTCTAGGCTCCTGGTTCCCAGTAAGAACAGATCACATAGTTTGTGTGCTGGCTGTCAGGGCATAGGGAAGGAAAGGTTTTCTCTGATGTGATGTTCCCAGTGGGAAATGGAGCACTGAATCTGTCTTGCATCATTCTGAAGCTGAACAAGAAGAGTTGGGACACCGTGGGGGGAACCTTGACCGGTAGTCATGGCAACAGTCACTTTGACAGTTTGATTTTCACTTGCATTTGTACCATACATCCAAGCAAAAGAGTCACATGTTCAATGTGGTGCATTCCTCAATCACTAGAATTGAATTAGCCATCTACTAAAGGGACATCCATAACTAAACACTTGTAAACAGGTTCTGGGTCAGCATTTCTTCATAAGGTCATTATTTCTCTATTTTTTTTAGTGATTCTATTTTATAATTCTTGGACTATATTTCAAAGTTACCAATGAGAAACCCACATTAAATACTTGTATATCTGGCACTGGAGAGAAGGCTCAGTGGTCAAGAGCACTGGTTGCTCCTTCATTTCTCATCAACCACATGAGGGCTCACAACCATCTGTAATGAGATCTGGTGTCCTTTTTTGGGTTGCAGGCAGAACACTGTATAAGTCACACTTGTATACCCTTGTTTATTGCTGCTCTGTTTAAAATAACAAGGAAATGGAATCAGCCTGAATGTCCATCAGTGAATGAATGGATAGTAAAAATGTGGCACATTTGCTCAACAGAATTTATTCACTGGTAAAGAAAACAAGAACAATTCAGGACGATGAATGAACCTGGTCATTATTGCAGGAAGCGAGGTGATCCAGACTCAGAGAGACAGAAGCCACATGCTCTCTCTAACACATAAGTCTTAGCTTTTGCTGTTTGTATCTAGGCATAAATGTGGATATCAGTATGAGTAGAGGTAAACTTTTGGCCAAAAGCTGACCTACCTCTCTAGTTCCTCCAGTATTGTTATTTTTTTAAGTTGAAATAGAAGTAATTTCCTTTAGACAGTAGTCACTCATCACATATCATTAAAGTGTGCATGATAATTCTAATTAGATAAATGTAGCATAGGCTAGAAAATGCAACTAAAATTTAATCTGTTTTGCAGGGTCTGGGGCAGCATTAATCTAGAAATCTGGCTTCTCTTTTCCCTTGCTGTAATTTACTGGTGTGGAACGTTTCTGGCCCAATGCCTGATGCAAAGCAAGAGCGTACTAGCGAGCACTGAACAACAGAATATTGGAAAAACTAAGAGAACACACACGTGGCTTAAGGAGTGAAGAAAAAATGTCAGGGGGGCATAGACAAAGCTTAATACTCAAATACAAATTAATTTCCAATAGTTTTAAAAGTACATAAAGCTCCCTATATGAGTCTTTTGTGTTTGAAATACCGGTGGTGTATTCATTTTCTACAGCAAAACATGTCCAGGGCTTGGAGGAAAATCAGTCTGAAGGAGAGGAAGGTAGGAAAGAAGACACATTTATTAGCTTCTACGGCTTCCAGTTTGTGAAATCTGACACCCAAGAGGACTCATCTAGTAATTGCAGTAGCCTTGGCTGTGCATCTGGGACACCTGCAGGGGGAGGGTGTTGGAAATACCATAACCTAATTTCCATTTTAGATAGAGGTGAGGAGAAACTTGACTTTAGGGCCTCTAAATTCTAAGCTCACTTTTCTCTTTGGGAATAGAGTAGGTGGAGACCTTGGGAAAAAAATCAGGAGGTCAGATTTCATATTTCTCTCAGACACTGGGTGAATGAATGTACGACCTCAGGCTGCTGTAGAGACAGCAAAGTGAATGTTGGCTGGATGGTGACGTTCTTGTAGATTTGAAGAGGATTCTAGGAGAATATTTTATTGCTTTTTCTTTTTGCTGAGATAGCCTGTCACCTCTGTCACCAAGATGACCTGTAACTCACTGCATAGCTAAGACAAAGAACTGGACACTTAGAGCCTAGCGTGGGGGTGGAGTAGGGAGCGTAAATACCTCAAACCAGGGTATTCCTGTTTCCCTCCCCCCATTCTTGAGACCCAACAGTCTCAATTCCAAATTTCTGGGTCTGAGGAAGCTCTTTAGCATAGATCTAACTGGTATCTTTTTCTCTCATATCTACCAACTCTAAGAACTGGCTTTTCCTGCCAAATCAGAGGCCAGAGCAGGAAGAACATGTAACTCTACTGCAGAAACTCTCATATTTCAAAGGAGGGCCTAGGGAGAGTTTTTTTTTTTTTTTTTTTTTTTTTTGGCTTATGAGAAGGAGATTGTTTTTCAACAATAAAATCTTTCTTCAGACCCTTCCTTGACCAGAAGACCCACAAGTTTCCTTGGTCATATGTACCCACCTCTATTATTCCTAGTTATTGATTCCAGTGCAGTTCTTTTGACTTGACATTTTAGGGTTACATCTTTTAATTAATTTTGATTAATCAATTAACTAATTGTTTTGTGTATAAACATGCCTGTGTATGTTCACGTAAATATGGAGGCCAGAGGACCACTTCAGATGTGCCTCAGGTTCTGTTTACCTTCATTTCTTCAATGTCCCTTATTGTCCTGGAGGTTTCCAAGAAGCTAGCCAGACTGGCTGGTAAACCCTGAGGCATCTGCCTGTCTCTATCTCCCAGTGCTGGGATTATCTGTTAGGGCTATTTTTATGTAGGTTCTGGGGATCCAATTTGATCTTTATGCTTGTAAGGCAGATACTTTACTACCTGAACCATCTCTTCCTGGGCTGTATGTCTTATGATTTAGAAGGCATTTTAGTTTGTTTTCTATTGATGTAATAAACACTATGACCAAAGGGAGAGAGGAGTGGATTTCAGTTATTGCTTCTAGTCTCTTATGAAGCGAAGTCAAGACAGAAACTTAAAGCAGGAACCAAAGCAGAAGCCATGGAGGAGTGCTCCCTACTGGCTTGGTCGTCATGATGAGATGCCAGCAGATGCAGAGGAGAGAAGTTGAAATGGTGCTGAGAAAAGGTACCGAACCGCATGGCTGAACAAGATAAGACTCATGGGTTAGTTTAAGAGTAAGAGCTAGCTAGCAATATGTCTGGGCCATAGGTTAATGGGCATAAAATTAATGTAAGCCTTCTGTGTGTTTCTTTTGTACTTTGGGACTGCGGGTCTGAACTTCAGGGTTAGGCTGGAAAAGCTGGCCCAGAAACTTATTACTACACAAATGCTTGATCAGTATGTCTTGAAACAGACATGGTCATCAAAATTAGGAAATGAGAATTGGCAACAGCCAAGGGAAGCCTAGGCAGACAGAGATACAAATGCCTTGTGGCAACCTGAATGGGTTCTTAGAATAGGAAAAAAAATTAGTAGAAAATAAGGAAATCTAAATAAGGTATGGACTTTGATTAATAATGATGTATAGATATAGATTAATTCTTTGGTAAATATTAATATTTACTTGTAGATACATTTATTGTAATGTGCCAAACAGATGTAAGATGTTACAGTAGGGAAATGATGTGGGTACTGTAAGAACACTGTAATATTCTTGTTGTTTTCTGTAAATATCTGAAGGTGCTAAAATATAGTTTTAACCTTCCAAACTATTTTTTTAAATTTATTTATTTATTATGTATACATTATGTCCTTGTTATGTTAAAGTTTTTACTCTTGAGTCATTTTTGATTAGGACTTTGTAAATTACTTGGGAATTTTTTTTTTTTTTTAACCCTTTTCCAAACTTTATTCCCAGTCATCTTCAGCTTAATTTGTTGCAAAGAATGAATTGTGTTTAAGCAAAAACTGAAAAGAGCTGCAGTGTCTAAGGGGCTCAGGCTTAAAAATATTAGCGATCTAGATTTTATCAGATCCATAAACAAAAGAATTTTAAAAAGCAGTCATGATATAAAATAGCAGCTCCTGTAACTTCTGCAGGTGTCACCTTCTTCAGAAGTCACCTCAATTCAGTTTGTCTCATTCTTAGAAGCCTCATCAAAATTTTCCACCAGATCTGGGACTTCATCATCATCCTCCTCTCCAGTAGCAAGTGGTGCCTTTCCATCCACAGATTGTTTGGGCAGAGCTTCAGCCAGTCTCCTTAAACTAGTCAGACTGTCTGCCCCAAGCTGGTTTAGGATGCTGGGAAGCATTTCTGTCAGCTGCTTTGTCTCAGCGTGGCCTGTAATGGTGAAGGTGTTAGCTGCCAGAGATGCCTGAACTTTAGGGTTGTTAAAATGGATCACTGTTCCTTGGTTTGTAAACATGTTCACCTCTTCAATACCAGAGATATTGTTCACCCTCAACTTCTTTAAGGAAAACTGCAGTTTCTTAATCATCTGCTGTGGCTGTTCTGTGAACCACCTTCTTCTTTCTTCAAGCAGTTCCTTTTCCACCAATGCGCACTTGTGCCTGAAGTTTGGCCAGTTTTTCCTGGTTCATGATAGTTTCTTTCATCTTGTCGGAGCGGAAATGGGGCCGCGCGGGGGTCTCGGGCAGACCAGCTGAGATAAGGCGCACACACTCGGGAACGCAAGATGGCAGCTAGAGGGAGGCCGGACGTGACGCACTTGGGAATTTTTTTAATGAAAAACCTCATTAACACCTGAAGAAACAAAGCCGAATGTCCCTAAACAACATCAGCTGGGGAGTGCCAGCCATTTTACCTACAGGAAGGATGCATTCCTGTTACTTCTTTTTGTTGTTTTTAAAGCTTATGTTTTAATGTTTTAAAACATCTTGCTTACTTATCTGATTTACTGATCAAAACATTGGTTAAGTATTTTGTAAAATGTCCCTCAGTTTCTGGTTTTCTGTTGTTCTCATGAAGACTATATTGGAGTTGTTGGCTTATGAAGACAGCCACAAAGGTACTTTCAGGTATGTATTCGACTGACATGACTAATCTTGGTGAGATCTGGTTGACTCCAAGGCCTATGATCTTCAAAACCTGGATGTGGTGAGTTCAAGGCCAGTTTGGTTTACACAATGAGTTCAGGACAGACAGGGCTTCATAGTGATGCCCTATCTCAAAAAATAAAAAGCAAAAATCTAAAACCAAACTAACCAACCAAACAAACAACTTTCTTCTATATACCTCCCTATCTTTTAGAATAGTTCTGAGAATAATTCAGGGAGCACTTGTGTACCCAGTTTTCTGAATACTAAAATTCTATCTGACCATGGTCCATTTGCTGAAACTATGAGATTGTCATTGGAACATTGCTGTTAACTCACTCTTGAACTTTACTCATTTCTCTATGGGTTCTCCACCTTTCTCATCTTGGGGTCCCAATTCAGGATAGTTCATTTAACTTAGCAGGGCTTATAGTTTAACTACCTTTGGTAGTTCCATAACAGCTTCCAAACCAATAAAATAGTGTCAGATGTGGGTAACAGGGATTTTTCAGGTTAAATCTCTTTTATTTAGAATAACTTTCAGATACCTGTTGTGGTACCTGATGTAAACACTCAGATTTGGTAACAACTTCCATAGTATCTTTTTAGTTCCTTTTTTTTTTTAAAAAAAAAAAATAAAAGTTTCAAATAGTCACAGCAGAGTCCAAATTACTTTGAAGTCATTGATGCCCATCCCTCTTTCCATTGTTACCCTGTCCTGGTGACTTCTTTTCTTTCATGTTTCTCTCTTGTTCACCATGGCTGTTAACACCCCTTTAGTCCATCTAGGGAAATGTTGTCTTTTATTTTGAATATTATAAAAAGCAATATTTTCCTTGTAGCTAGACTCCTTTAGCTACAAAATCACTAATATCAGGCTGATTCTTAAAAATTATTAGTTTCATCATTCTATCTTTTTGTTCAGAAATTGTCAAGCTCTGCTCTGTAATTCCAGGAAGATTCAAGCTATAAAACACTATTGAATGCTCTGTTTTCTTTTTTCTCTCCTATACAAACCAGCTTCTCACAACTTTCTAACATGGACATTTTCTCCTAACGAGTTCCATTCTCCAGTGTCCAGCTGACATACCACATTGATATAAAGCCCAATTTTTTGCTAAAAAACCATACTTGGAATATATTTTGTTCTCTAGTTTCTGTGCTTTCTCACTTCAGGCTTTGTCCATCTTTTGAAGAATGGCTCAAGGCTTATCTGATGACTCCCTAGAGTCTACAAAGAGCATTTACTTGTAGTAATTCCGATGTCCAAAGTTTGTCCCAGGATGCATTCAAGTGAAAAGAAGAGTCCACTTTGTGGTCTTAATTATAGTCCCTTGTGTGTCTTCTCATTTTGTTATTCCCACCACTATACTGACCCCTTGGCAAGCTACACTCTTTGTATATGCAAAGTCCTCCCTGCTTGTACTCCCTGGGTACAATGAAACAATTGCAGAATTTCAAAAGACTTTTCTATGTAACAAGAAAGAATAAAAGAAAATAAACACCAAGTTTCAAGAATCTACCAAACAACCCAGTTTATATAATACAAGTAACATCTTATCTTCATGCATCAGTCAGGATTAGGTTCAGATGTGTTGGTTTCCAGCTCAAAGAAGAGCATACTAATCTATGAGTTTATTCATCTTTGTAAAAGAAGACTATAGATCAATCAGTAGGAGATCAAAGCACTGCTTTTTTTTCTTTTGTATTATCCCTAGCAGTGGGGCTTTTAATCCCACCATGTGAGAATAAGACCATTACCATGATTTTTGAGCCAAAATTTGAAGCAAATTTTATTAAATAGTGGCCTGGTCCATGGATAATGGCCAGGTCCATACCTGGGACTCTCAGAGTAAGGTGCTGATTTTCATACAGGCAAAACTCACAAGGCTTTCCATCTTTGTCCAGTCAGAGGCAAGCACAAATCCTGATGTACTTCCTGCCTATGTACCTCCTGCCTATGTATGGTCAAGCACATCCTGTGCATTTGGGTCAACCAAGATTGTTTACAGATGATATGGCTGCCTAAACAATAATCTCACTAACAGACATGCTAACATGGAAGGTGGGAATCTCATGGTGCCTTATCCCTACACAAAGAACTATAAGCAATTATTGGAGAGAGAGAGAGAGAGAGAGTCTTTTCCCAGGAAGAGCCCCCTAATTGGTTATTCAATACCAAGTGGTAAGTCCTAAAATCATATGCCAATCATTCAAGCAATACCAAACAGACTCAACAGGTTCTATTTACGTACTTGTGTGTTCATATATATGTAGCAACAATAATCAAAGGAAAAAAAGTTGTGAATTTGAGAGAGAGTAAGTTGGGAGCATGGGGAATATCAGAAGGAGGGCACATGGGAGGAAATGGAGGAAGGGAAGGGAAAGGGGGAAATGATGTAACTGTTTTTGATTAACTAAAAAAAGAAAAAAGTGGGATTTTGTTTAATAAGTATAAAAGGAAGAATAGATATTGACTGGTATCCTAATGGCCATTTCTGCTGTCTCAGACCGTGTCTACAGATGTCTTGCTTAGATGTCTCTAGCTCTAAAACACTAATTCAAACTAAAGCATCCATTGTTTTTTTGTGTTTTGAGGTATTTTTTTTTTTTTTGCCAGTATCTATGTGGCTCCATCACCATAGAAACCTCTGCCTTGGTGACTCCCTCTTTATGCTGTGTATTGTTTCAACATCGGAAGGCCAAATGTTCTTCTGGGATTGTCAGAGCTGTTTTCAGCTATTGACTTAATACTCATACACTATCACTAGTGACTTTCTGTAGGTGGACTAATTACTTGTTTTGCTATTGTGACAAAATACTGACACAAAATGACTCAAGGTATAAAGGAAGGGTTTGTTCTGACTTACAGTTCCATGGGGGTACAGTCAACCATAACAGGGGAAGCATGGTGGTGGGAGGAGGTAGTGTCTAGTCTCATGGTGTTCACCGGAAGAAGAGAGTGAAGGATGCTGGTTCTAATGTAGCTCCCTCTCTTACCTCTGTAAGAAACCCAGGGTCACCAGATGGAGCAGCTGCCTGGCTGAGAGCTGAGAAGCTTCAGTTACTAGGTCTAGTAACTTTCAGGCAGCCAAGTGAAGAGCTCTTGAACTTCAGCTTCAGCCACCATAGCAACCTTAGAGGAGACTCCGGAAGAAATGGACATAGAACTTCTCTGCTGAAGACTTGGAAACAGATATAACAGATTATTGCTACTTTAAGATGCTAAATGTTGAAGTGGTTGGTTATAATAATTAGAAAATGGAGATATCTTGGGTATTGTTCAGAGAAGTTATGGTTTGGATTCTGTTATTGGCTAGTCATATGTCTGAGTATAAGCTGTGGTTTGTAATACAGACAGTTGACACTCTGTACTGCTGCTTCTGTACCTGTGGATTCACCCAACTACAGATAAATATATGCAGACAAATACTACATCTAGGATGGATGTGAACATATTTTCCCCTTGTCATGATCTCCTAAACAGTGTGTCACAAAAAACTGTTTACATAGCATTTACATTTTCATATGTTGTAAGTAATCAGGAGATGATTTAAATTGTATAGGTGTGTGAGCTAGATGACAGTACTGAACCACTTTCTGGAGTTTGGTAAGTCTCAGAACCCATAGCCATGGGTACAGAGGGACCATTGTACTCAACAGTTAGTTAGCATTTGGTTTTAGTCACTTATCATTCATTTCATTTCTTTTCTTTGTAACTACTTAGGACAATCAATTATTTAATTACTATATGGGATTCCTTTGGCTACAGTGTTTTTATAGAAAGAGGAAGTTTGCCTAATTGAGAACAATTAAAGGTCAGGTCCAGGACTCAGGTTCAAATTCTCTTTTCATTGGAGCTTCAGTGGTGCACACATTTAGCATGTGATGCTTACACAAAGTCTTCTTTCATCAGAATACAGACACTGGAAGCATCTCAGGAGAATGGTTCTTTCCTTTTCTGTGGTATTGGAGACACTCTCAAATCAGAGTGACCCTGAATTCAACATGCAGCACATGGCCATGGAAAGTTCAGGGTGTGCAAACTGATGGGCCTGTCTGCAGAGTAATCTGTCTATGTTCAGGAAATAAAAAACTGATATCCCTGGAGTAAGCAGCCACTTTTTGATTGGACCTAAGGCCTGCTCCACAGGAGGGAGTTCATGTCCAGGACCATACAGCTGGTTAAAAGTTGATGAGATCATAGAGCTTAATGAAGAAGATACAGCTGTTGCCTTGTTAAGTGGACATGTAGTGTCCATCAAATTGCTTTGTAAAGAATGATGTTAATCCAGATAGATGAGTATGATTGTTGATTTTGGTAAAGAAAGTTTTCTTTTCCAGTGGGCAGAAGTTAACTGCAGAGATCCATATCTGGTCCTAAGACTGACTGTTGAGTACTCAGCTATAAATGAGTCCATATCATCTTCCTCAAGGCCCAGGGGATGTTATGGAGGAGGAGATGGAAACAATGCAAAGAGCTAAAGGGTGGGGTGACCTGTCAGGGACACTGTCTTCTGTGCATGATTCTGCCTCTGTACTCTTGACTTCACAGTGGCTGTGATGATATAGACAAGACCTGTACAAGATTAGGCCTCTTAACACCCCATCATAGTGTGAAGTGTTAAGTATCCATTCTTCCCAAGGGTTTATAGGCAGTTAACAATAGACAGGGGAATTAGAGGCCTTTCTTTTTAGTGGTGTAGGCACTGGTAAGATGCCCATGGTCTTTGGTAAATAACCTCTACTGTACTTCTGTTGCCAACCTCAATGAGACCCACAGGTTCATTAAAAAAATACATACACATAGGAGTGGGACACGTTGGAAAAAGGAAGGGAGATTTGCAGAATTAGGAGGAGACCAGAAAAGGTAATAGGAGTGGGGGATGGTGTTGGTGTTGGTGGTGTGATGGTGATGGTGTGATGGTGATGGTGGTGGTGATGGTATGATGGGGTGATGGTGGTGGTGGTGGTAGAGGTGATGGTAGTGATGGTAGTGTGATGGTAGTGGTGGTAGGGTGATGGTGATGGTGGTGGTGGGGGTGATGGTGGTGGTGATGGTATGATGGTGTGATGGTGATGGTGATGGTGGTGGTGGTGGTGATGTTTTTGTTGATGGGTGTAGGGGTGATGGTGGTGATACATACAAGCTAGGCACAGAGATGGTGAGATGGTGGTGGTGGTGATGGTATGATGGTGTGATGGTGTGATGGTGGTGGTGGTGGTGGTGGTGGTGGTGGTGGTGGTGATGTTTTTGTTGATGGGTGTAGGGGTGATGGTGGTGATACACCTTTGTTCCAGAAATAGGGTGGTTTCTGGTAGAAGAAAATTAATTCAGATGTCAACCTCTGGAGAATGGATGAGTAACCTATGGTAGAATGTTATGTATTTTGCAAATAAAGATTAGATTTTTACACTGAATATTAGTGTGAAAATAAGAAATATTATTATATAATTTCCATATCAGACTTATGCATGCATAAGAATCACACTCTCTGAAGAATATTGGTGGGGCTGGAGAGATGGCTCAGCGGTTAAGAGCACTGTCTGCTCTTCCAGAGGACCGGGGTTCAATTCCCAGCACCCACATGGCAGCTAACAACTGTCTGTAGTTCCAGTTCCAGGCAAACACCAAGGCAAATAAATAAATAAATAAAAGTGTTTAAAAAAAAAGAATATTGGTTTACTTGTGGCAATATTAAATATAATTTAAAGGCCAAGAGATAGAAAGAGAACATAGAACAATGAGGGAAGAAAGTCAAATAAGGTGCGAACCTCAAACTGTGGAAATGAGTACGCTGGTAATTGTGGCTAACTAAAAAGTTTGCAGCTGAAATTCAAGACGCGCCCCAAAGGGTTCTGGAGAACATGAATGGTTGTGAAGTATTTGCAATTTGAGGCAGTTTGCGCACTTACATTCACTTGATCTGTGACTTCCCAAGCAGAGAGTCATTTACATGTCAGCACTTACATTCACTTGATCTGTGACTTCCCAAGCAGAGAGTCATTTACATGTCAGCCTCCGAGATAACCAAGCGTGCAAAGCAGCAGGATCCCTGTTAAACTGAACAGAAACCCTGACAACTGGATGAAGCAATTCTCTCCTCTAACTCGAGGGCGAAATTTGATGTCACAACATGATTACCAAAAATATGAGAGGGCAAATGTCAAGAATTTTCCTGCTGTTTTCCTCATGGCATTCTATTCTATTTTAGTTTCATGTATCAGCTATCAATATTTTAATGCCAAGTGGAATGTACTTGCTGGAAAGAAAAGAAAAACATCTGAGAATATTACACATTATAGTAACAGATATTTTCCATATCACCCTTAGTTCCTGGGCAGAGCATGATAAAAGACAGTGCATAGGTGAAAAAAATATACCTACTAATTTTTTTCCATTAGCAAAGGAAGATCAAGAATTGAATCTGAGCGATGAGATGCTGGAAGCTTACTACATACACTAGGACCACTGAAAGCTGATATTCAGGATCTTTGACCTGTTCTATCATTGCACAATCTGAAATCCAACAGGATACTGTCAAAATGTTTTAAACTGTGACTTGAGCATTCTTTGTAATTTGTGTTATACGAGCTAAATTCTCTCCAATTTCTTTCCTTTAATTGCTTTACCGTTTCTGTCCAAAACCTTCTATGTAGTGTGGTCTTTGTGTTTTCCAGATTTGTCATTATTGAAATGAAAATGTAAGTGCCACCAAATTGTTCTTGAGTGGGGTAAGGTGCAGGACCAGAGAAAAAAATCCTACTCCTATGGACTTTATATTTCATTGGCTTAATTCTGGTTAGTCTTGCGGTGAAATTGCTTAATATTATGATATAATAATATCAGAAAAATGATTTTTATAAGGTACTTTTGAAATCTGGAAAATTCTAGTCCTCACACTGTTCATCCAGACCTTAGGGTATTTGACCATTGTGACGTGACTGCCTGTTGCACAGATTCAAATATGACTTGGGTCAAATAATATCTCTACACAAAAGAAAAAGTATCTGAAATAAAAGAGAAAGCTACAGAATACTAAAGTTCTTGGCATTCATTTTTTATTTTCTAAAAATGATTTTTATTTTTTTAAAAAATTACAGTATAATTATATCATTTCTCCTTTTTGCTTTCCTTCTTCACACCTCTTTCTTTCCTCCCTCTTATTCTCTCTCAAATTAATGGCCTCTTTTTCTTCAGTAATTTACACACACACACACACACACACACACACACACACACACACACACCCTGGTCAGTCTGTATGATGTGACTTGTATGTGTCTGGGGAAGACTGCACCTCCTGCTCTCCCCATTCTTTATGAACCTGGAATTCTTAGTCTAGGGTTCTTTGCATTTTGAGGGGCTGTGCTGTTCTGTTATGATCTCCATCTGTTGCAAATAAAAGTTTCTTTGATGAGGGTGAGGATTTCAGTTATCTGTGGGAATAAGGATAAATATTTAAAATGTAGTTAAAGATTACCCTAGCCCAGTAAAGCGGTGGTTGTAGGTTCTCTTCCAGGATCTCTGAGTTCTCTAGCCCTGGGTGGTTGACTAGGTTTCCATTATCAGACATGATTTCATTCTTGCTGAATTGGTCTTAAGTCCACCTAGGAAGCTGTTGGTTATTGCCAAGATATGAGTGCCACTATTGCATCCTTGGGGTTATTGTGCTATGCTGGTAATTGTGGTTCATACGCATCTTTATTTTTTAATCAGTTTTTGAGAATTTTCACATGAGTATTATATTTACATCAATTCCAGCACCCATCCAACTCCACCCATATCCCCTCTCACTTCTTAAATTATTGACCTCATCCTTCCTCTTTATTATTACACACACATACACACACACACACACACACACACACACACACACACACACACACATCTTACTCAGCAGGCTTATTTAATATTGCTCGTATGGATATCAGTTTAGGGCTGACCACTTGAGACTGGATCACCTGTCAGGAGTCTCATCTCTGTAGAAGACTATCTCCTTCTCTTAGAAGCTATTAATTTACTATAAATCTTCATCTAGAGGTGGATCCATGTGAAATTTCCCCCCTGCACATTGGCATTTTTTTTTACATCCTTTAGATGTTTGAAAGGTAAATGTTCCATTGAACAAGACAATAAAGCTTGGTGCCCTAAATTTTAATAGCTTGGATATTTAGTACATTGAGATATTCTAATCTACTATTGTTTTAAAATTTTAAATACATTAATTTGTGTGTGTGTGTGTGCACACCTGTATGCACAGGAATGACTTGGCATGTGTGTAGGTCAGTGGACAACTTATGGGAGTGTCCTCTCTCTCCACCTCACGTGCACTGGGCATTGGAGTCACGTTGTCAGGCTTGGTATGCAGTGTTTTTCCTTCAGTGGGAGCTTTCATTATTTATGGCAATGTCTATGACATATGAAGTAAATCTCCCCAGTAAAATCTTGTTTGCATCTCGTACAATCTACTTCCTGAACTCTTCCACATCCTCAAATACTGGGCCTTGGATTTATTCTCCCCCATTGCTTCTCACTCAGTCTCTGTTTTCTCTAGTTCTCTGAAGTTCTGAGGTGTATCAGTTACAGGGAGCTGCACAGAGGAGGGAGAAATGAGCTTCTATAGAAAGGTAAACTCCTGTCAAGCTTCCCAGGACATATCTGAGGTTGGGAACCCAGAGCCAATGTCAAAGTGATATTGCCAAACAATTCCATCCATTTTAAAGTAGGTCATTTGTAGCAATAGGTTATTTTAGATAAGTTACACATAGGCTAGATATTTTGAACTGATTTCTTTATTCCTTCCATAATATAAATTCATAACAGGAATGCTAATTTAATAGTTTCCAAGTGTACATCAAGACTTAAGTTTCTTCTTTCCCCCAACCTTATCCAACATCACAATGATAACTGCATTTTAAAAGCAAGAAAATTGCTGTGTGTAGTGATGCATATATATGATCCCGGATCAACTTGGTAGACAGAAGAAGCAAGGGAATCAGGAATTCAAGGTCACCTTTGGCTACATAGAGAATTCAAGGTTAGCCTGGGTTACATGAAATCCTGTCTCAAGAGACAGGAGTCAATTAAACAAGCAAGCAAGCAACCAAAAACAAATGAGAAAACTGAAGTTTTAATCTGTTGGATGACAATGTACAGGTCTCTCTGTGAGGCTTCTAAGTACATGCTCTTCTCATAGTATACTAACTCCCCCGGAGGCTGAATCTCAACCTATACTTAAAAAAAAAAAAATAAAGTAGCTAGCAATACAACTTAGTGTGATCCAGACCTGAGGAATGTGTGGAACTCAGACGAAAGCACAGACAGCTCTGAGGACCAAGGTCAACTCTGAAGGCTTAAGGAGAAGGAAGTCCTCAGATAGCAAGACCCAGAGAGAAGGCTATGTACGCACCTAAAATTTCATCTTATATATTTAGGTACTTTCTTAGACTTTTTTCCCTACAGAACACAGTATGCAGCTTTAAAAACCCAAACAAAACCCCCAACCAAACAGAGTCAGTATTACTATTTAAAAAATTAAAGCAATATACTTTTCAGTTTTTTTTACATTGACATTGTGTGTGTGTGTATGGTGTTGTGTGCTATGGAACATTTTTGGAAACCACAGGGCTCCTTATGAGAGATTATTGTGTCCTTCCACTATGTGTGTCTGAGGGTATGGAGCGCAGGCCATTAGGCTTGGTGGCAGGCACCTTTGAATACATCGCCATGGCCCATATACTTGTTTTAACTACATTAGACAAGTTATCTCTAAATTAATAACACTATATTGTTTGTGATTTTTTTTTTTTATGTTACAGACGGGTGATATGGATTTCAGAAATCTTTCTGTTGTCATCATGTCTCAGGCCATCTTCAGAAAAATAAAAACAATATTGTAATAGATGGAAAGCCCTGTACTTTCAAGAGAAGCCATTGAAGCCACATTCAATTATAGCTTCTAATTAAATTGAGTCATAAACCTAAATAAAAATACATACTATTATTTGCAATATTGGCAAAAATTTAGCAAATTTGTATAATAGGAGTCAATTAATAGAGTCCTCGAAGGAGAACTGAGACCCAGAGGCACAATTTTAAGTTTTTTTTTTTTATGTTCACTGATTTCTCTCTCACTTCCTGAATATCTTCTTCTAAAACATCAACTGTCTGTTAAAAACTGAAAATCTCAATTCTCATTAAACTACAGGAAGGTTCTTGAATTATGTATCATGTCCTTTCATGTCTTCTGCCTCTAGGGGGAACTGTGTTTTCAACAATTCTGTCTGCAGAAGGTATGTTCTTGTGGGTTAAAGCTTCACTTTGGTATTATTTAGTGTGACTTCAGGATTGGCTAGACAATCTGCAGGGACCCTCACTTTACAGGCTTCAGACAGGCATCCAAGGCAGGGGAATTATAGAGATTATTATTATTATTTTTACCACATTTCGAAAAAACATGGTAACTTTCACATGGTAGTCTTTCTTGGTGATATCTGGAAAACATCTGGACACAAACTTTACTGGACAGGTCTAGAGACAAAATAACTCTCGGATATTGGTGAAAACATTTCTAAAATCTATAGACACCCATGAGTCTCTGTAATATCACATTTAACACTAATATTAGGTTAGGCTTTCAACTGGCTACTCTGACAATTGAATTCTGAATGTGAAAAACATGCCCCCCCTCTTCCAAAAGAACAATATTAAAACCCAAGTTCAAGGCTAGTTCTGTTATCCCCCTTTATTCTTTCTTTCTTGTTTTGCTAATATTTATGATTAAATATTACAAAAGGTATATTACCAAGTGGTGTTATTTTCAGTTTATTTTGTGACAGGATCTTATAAAATTAAATCACCCAGGTTGGCCTTGAATCTATAGCCCAGGCAGCCTCTGAATTTGACATTCTGAGCAGCTGAACTTTGAGGCCTGGGCCATTAGGTTCAGCTCTAAATGTGATACAAAGAATATTTCTTACAGTGGGAATCAGCTTGGTCACCAAAACTGCTTTATGAAGTATTATAGATAACTTTTTCCAGTAAAAAAATACCCTCATGGGGTAAAGAGGTATTTAAACATTTCATGTACAGTGTTGGGGCCATGGTTCTTCAGTTATGGAAGCAGAGATGTCGTTTCTGGTTGAAGATGACTGAACTGCATGATAGTCACACACGATAGTTCCCCTGGTTGCCTGAAGAATTCTTTGATGGAAAGCAAACAAACCCTGGTTACACTCAAATCCATAGGCTTGTATTACTGTTTATAAGCTCCTGCATTTGAGATTTGAAGACTAATTTTTTATTTTTAAATCTTAGCTTCTGTTCATTTGGAATCTTCAAGAATGTGTTGAACACATGGGCAACGGCATTGTAGGCCCCCTCTCCGCTGTTTCTGGGCAGATCCACAGCATCCTTCTGCCTGCACTCTTCAGTAACAAGCTGGAAGTTGAGAGCTCCTATCCAAAGGCCACAGGGAGGCTACGATCCTAGCCATAACGTAATTGCACTGCCCTGCTGTTGACCCGAGGGTGAGGCTGGGCAGAGCCTGAGATGATGTGAGAGGCACTCAGATTGGGTGCCACTGAAATCCCAGACTCTTCTAGTGAGCCCACACCGTACACTGCAGAATCATATCGCTGTTGGCTGCTGTTCCCCAGACACAGGGCATACCGGGTGGTAATAGGAAACCTCCGTCCCTCCTGTCTCTTGGCAACCAGTTGAAATCCACTAAGACCCTTGGAATCCAGGATTTAACTGTTGTCTATTTTTTTCTTAAATAACTTATGAACCTATAAACAAATGTTTGCTCTCCCAAGAGTCAGGAAGGATTTAATTGCTGTAAAATGCTGTCAGCTTCTAATGTGCGTGGATAACTCATCAGAATTAAATTTTATACAGAAGCCTATTTTAGTACTGGTTAGCAGCTCTAATTAAATAAACAAAAGCTCACCTAGGATTTAGAAACTCCTACTTACAGCGAAGGTTTAGTGACCACAGTATAGAATTAAAATCTAAATGGCTCCGGGTTATGAAAAGTTACCCGGAATTATGTTTTCCCTGCTAGAAAGGACCATGGAGGGATTGCTGATGCCCGAAATTGTCATGTCCTCGGACACCACAATTTGTCATTTTATAGTCATAGATAAGAGCAAAGACACTTTAGGGGGGTCTCGGAATTAATAAATAAATAAAGCGCCCAGGACAGCGGGTGAAGAATCTCTAGCAAATTTCTGCCGAAAGAGGGCGTCCGTTTTAGCCTAATAGAATCTGTGCGCACACTGATTGACGCCCAGCTAAAAGAAAGAACATTTTAAAACATGTTAACTTCAATTTGCCGGACTTTAATATCAGTACTACCTCGTGCAATACAGTCTGTCCCCACCGCAAATGTCTTTGCTGCGGGACCACGAAAAGAGGGTGCATGCAGATCCTTTTGGACCTGCGCAGCTGCACGGTCCTGCGCGCCGCGCCTCTGGTCTGGGACATCCCCACAACCGTTTCCACTCTGTCTACATCGCTGTAATAGTTGTGACCAGTGGGAAGATTGGGTCTCCCAGGCAGGACGTTTCTGGGCATTTTGGAACAGAAGCGGCTGGTTCTCCCAGCACTGGGGTTGAAGCAGACTGCTATTCGGCACTTCAGGATTCTCTAGAGAAGATTACTTGGGGGGGGGGCGCGGGGGAGGGAGAAAATACGACGACAGTCCTTTTTAGTTACCGAGTTTAGCAAACAGAACCTCTGGGGGGATGCTTTTCAAGCTCTGTGACACTTCCTGGAGTGGAATCATTTACCCACCATTGGAAGCAACAAGTTTCGCTTTGCTGGTCTCGGTGACCCTGCGGAGGGTCTGTGCCCTGAGACACTGCGACGGCGGCGGCCGCTGTGATTCTAGAGTGCCCCAGAAGCCGGGAGGGAGGGGACCCACGCCGGGTAAGGGAAAGACGGGTGCGGAAACCGCCCAGGTCAGATGGGAATTCCAGGTCGGCAAATGAATCTTCCTGCACTGGGGCCATGTTCCTTGTCCCGCGACCTTGCTCCGCGGACCTGTAAGGTCAGGTGCGGGACAGGACTGGGCGCATCCAGACAGAACGAGGCCGGAGCAAAGAAAGAGGTGAGAGCGAGCGAGACCTATGGAATTTTGCACCGAAGCCACCTATTTGGAGACGGACCTCCCCCACCCCCCCACGTTGCAGTGTGCGTATGCCTGTGTGTTTGTGCATGTGAGAGCGTGCATTTCTTTTCTTTCAAACATCTATGCATTCTTTCTTTTTTAAAGCCAGGGGCTAGAGAGAACTGAGCCAGCGAGAGGCGGGGACCTAAGAGTCGCGCTGCGCCGCGAGGGCTCCCGCGGGTGTAGACGTGGGCGGCTGCGGCTTTGAGCCAAAGCTGAGCACCGTTGCAAGGAGTGGGGCTTAGGGACCCGGCAACCGCGAGTAGGCCAGGGGTGCGGGGAGGAGCCCTGATGTAAGAATGTTAATGAGAGGCTCCCCCAGCCCAGCCCCCACCCCTCCCCACCCCCACCCACCCCACCCGCTGCAGAGACAAGCCCGGCCTCGGCGCGCCATGTGTGGTAACGCGCTCGGCCGCTGCCACGCTATTTAAACACCGGCTATGGATCCAGGAACCCGCGCGAATCAATGGGATCAAACGCGAAGGAGGTGCACCGTCAATTACAAGCACCTGGACAACTCTAACTTTTTTTTTTTCTTAATTTTACAAATAACGCCTTCAAACGCAACCTTAGCAACGCCCAAATAAGAAGCCACCTCTAAGCCAAATAGCCTATGTGCAAAAGAAAGGGAGAATATATATATTTATAATAAGCCTATATGTATATTACAGACGCACAGGTTTACATTCGGTGAACTTTTCTTTTTTTTTCTTTTTCTTTCTTTCTTTGCTTTGTTTTTGGAAAACCCAGGGACACTGCAGAGGAGTCTTCCTCTCTCTTTTGGCGCGTTACTCAAGGGGGTATTCTGTTTTCTCGGAGCGCCCAAGGGGGCGCAGGGACAGAGGAAAGAAGCGTGGGGAGGCAAGAGGCAGGGTGGGCGGGGGGCAGAGGGCGAGCCGGCGGCCAAGGCGAGGGCTTGCTTGGCAACACGATGCGGTCCCTCCAGCTGCTTACTTTCTCGGCGTGCTTGCTGCTGGCCCGGGAGCTGCTGGCTGGCGGCGCGACTGGTGGCGGTAGGGACACCAGGCCAGGCAGCGGGCGCCTGGAGAGAGAGGCGCTGGCAGCTGAAAAGATCGAGGTGCTTGTGCTGTTGCCCCGGGACGATTCGTACTTGTTCTCGCTGGCCCGGGTGAAGCCGGCCATTGAGTACGCTCTGCGCAGCGTGGAGGGCAATGACACCGGGAGGAGGCTGCTGCCTCCCGGCACTCGCTTCCAGGTGGCCTACGAAGACTCGGACTGCGGCAACCGGGCGCTTTTCAGCCTGGTGGACCGCGTGGCGGCGGCGCGCGGCGCCAAGCCGGACCTCATCTTGGGGCCGGTGTGCGAGTACGCGGCAGCGCCGGTGGCCCGGCTGGCGTCGCACTGGGACCTGCCCATGCTGTCTGCAGGAGCGCTGGCCGCTGGCTTCCAGCACAAGGACACGGAGTACTCGCATCTCACGCGCGTGGCTCCTGCCTACGCCAAGATGGGCGAGATGATGCTCGCCCTGTTCCGCCACCACCACTGGAGCCGCGCTGCCCTGGTTTACAGCGACGACAAACTTGAGAGGAATTGCTACTTCACCCTCGAGGGGGTCCATGAGGTGTTTCAGGAGGAGGGTTTGCACACGTCTGCCTACAATTTCGACGAGACCAAAGACTTGGACCTGGATGACATTGTGCGCTACATCCAGAGCAGTGAGAGAGGTGAGCGGGAGCGCGATCTGGGCCCTTGGCCTCAACCCTGCGGTTCTCAGTGGCTAACCCCTCCACCCCACCCCAAACCCCATCAACTCTGCCTTCTGCAGATCTCACCCTCCCCTCAAACCCGAGGAGGGTGCTCGCGGGGACTTGTTCAGGTGTGAGCTGCCTGACCCAGGGGCGGATTGAAGATAGCCCATCGCGGTGGAAGGGGTGTGCCTAGAGAGCCTCCGGAAGGTGGACCTGGCCCTCAGAGGGGACATTTGAGTCTACTGCTAGCATGTATCTTAAGTATGACAGGTGTTGTCAAACACCAAGGATTTTCCCTCTCAGCTCCCAGGTCCCAGGCGGTCCAGGAACTTGTTACCCTGCCCTTTGCAGTTGCGCTCCCTCTGATAGGGCGACGCCCAGCAGCGCCCCGCAACTTCTTGACAACCTGGGGGTCCCCTGGCTTCCTTGGCTGCTCTTTCCACAGACCCCAGGTCTCATTTAAAGGCTCTTTGTGTTACTCTTCCATACCTCTCTAGTCTCATATAAATAAGCTTCTGTGGTTTTCACCAAAGTGCGTCGCTGTGTCTGGGTTCAGGCAACACTCACTTCCTTCGGGTGCGCTGAGCTTCGCAGACTCTCTAAGAGCGCAGAGCTGGGCTTGGCCCGAGCGCGCGCCGGAGGATCGGGCGCTGGAGCCTCCTTCCCACGAGTCTCCTACCCCGGCTTTTCTCCCCCAGTAGCTGAGGACTTGGAACAATAGCCAAACTAGACAGAGAGCTCAGTACTTGGGGTTGTGACCCTGGTTGCAGGGAGCATGTGAAGCCCCAGGTATCTGCTTTGTAGACAGCGGAAGGAGCGGGAATCCCTGCATAGGGCAGTGAGTTGGGGTGTCTCGGATGGGGTTCACAACATTCGGGGAATCCCGCCTCTGCTTTCCCTTGGTGCGCAGGCGCTCGGGATGTCCCTGGTATTCCTCCTCCTTCCCCTCCCCCTCGCAAAGCTTCCGATGCTTGGGGTACTGTCCTGCTGAGACATGGGGGACCCAAGCCAGCTAGGCGCCCGGCTTGTCCTCAGTTTTGACGTCTGAGACCTGGGCCTGCCTGTTGCAGGATAGCTTAGCCTGAAGCTTGGAAACTCAGGACAGGTGAGGTGGGCAGAGAAAGCTTCCAGACTGGCGTCACAGGAGCCCTTCCCGTGGCCACTCTGAACTCGAGTGAGCACGCCCTGCAGAGTGAAAAGGTGTTGTAGATAGTGTGGACAGGACCATAAGAATTCCAGGTTGTCTGCGCAGAATCATTGTTAGGTGTTCAGGCAGGGCACTGGTTATGTTAAAGAAAAGTTCTGTCTTGTGGTAGTGGATTTACCCCTTCTGGGAGAGAAACTCACATCTATTCCTACCTATTCTCAGTCCTCAGGCTAGTACAGCCTCCTCCTTCTGGTACTCCTTCAGTTCAAGGCTTCCAGAGCCTGAACTAAAACCAGAGACTGCCCAGGGCAGGCTGGGGATGGGAGTGTGTCCCCCTCTTGGCTAGATTTGAGATTTGCAAACCCTGTCATTGCGTTGTTGAACCCAGTGAGGTGGTGACCTTGGCACAGTGGCCTGGGATGAGAGGCCTGACAGATCTGTCTGTCTTGCTGTGTGGCCCCAGAGGTGCATTGTGCTCCTGGACTGGGATGGCCTGCCTCCAGTGTGATAGCAAGCTCAGGGACTCGTGTGTCTTGGTTTAAAAGGACTCCAGCTTGCAGGCTACCCATGTTATTATTTTTAAATACACCAAGCTTGGTAGATAAACTCAAATCTCTTCGCTTTTTATTTCCTGTTGAGTTTTGCAGCGAAAGTTTGCTAGATAGATATCAGTTATTCTTTCTCCAAAATCTGTCTCTAACAGTGATAAGGCAGATTTTCCAAAATATAAATAAAAATAGTTCCTTTTCTAGGCTGCCTTTCTCTCAATTTCCTACTCTTTTGTAGAGAAAGTTGTAAGCTCTTAGGGAGCTTCCTGTAGATCTGCATCTTTACTTCACCGTGGGCAGTCAAGGTGATGAGCAGAGGTTTAGTGTAATGCTTTCAGTGGGGCAGCTGGCAGGATCCTGGGCTGAGAAACTGTACCCCAGGCTCTTAAGGTAACGTGGACATCTTGGTGATGCTGGAAGGGTTTAGGGAGCTAAGTCACATGAATGCCAGGAAACAATGACAGAGCCAGGCAGTAAGTGTGTGGCTTCATTGTAGTGGGTGTTGTTTCATATATAACAATCACCTTCATCTAGAAGGGGAAGCCATGTATCCGGAAACACTCTAGGCCGAGAAGCACATACCTCTGCATGAAGCTTCTCTGCCTTGCAAGGCACTGAATTTGGAACATGTTTCTTCTGTGAAACAAGGAGCTGCATGAGAATTGGGGCTCTTCCAAGTGATATTCTGAGGTTTGGATGGTATTTACCTAAATGTAAACATGTAATTGACAACATTTTGCTACTGAACATCTTCTACCCTTGTGAGACTCTTCCCACCTCCTCTTTTGGAAGAAATATTTCCACTTTAAAATCAAATTATGAATATCTGCATATCTTTACTAGTAAAAAGTGACCCGTGGCCATCTCAGTCATAACATAACTAAGTTTTCTTGTTGCTACATGATGCCCTTTAGAAAGGGAAACTAAAAACCAACTAACCAACCCCCACCCCAATCCAAATAATTCTTATCTCCTGGGGTTTATCATGTAAGCCAATAATTGAAAAGCTTTAAAAAGTCTAATATAATTAAAATACATATACCTGAGGATGTGAGATTTAAAAAAAACAGTGGTCTCTTAACAGCATGCATTTATGCTAGTGCCTAAGGTGGTGACACAGAGTCAGTCACTCCCTGGCATGAGGGCAATACAGAGTTTACCAAGAGCTGGCTTCAGGAAAACTTGGAGAGCAGACGGTGCTCCTAACCGATGAGCCATCTCTCCAGCCCCCAAAAGAAATGTCTTGTCTCCGCTTTTTTTTTTTTTAAACTTTATTTATTTATTTGCCTTGGTGTTTGCCTGGAACTGGAACTACAGACAGTTGTTAGCTGCCATGTGGGTGCTGGGAATCGAACCCGGGTCCTCTGGAAGAGCAGACGGTGCTCTTAACCGCTGAGCCATCTCTCCAGCCCCCAGGCAAACTTGAGAACTAGGGAACAGAAGATGGATTTCACAAGGGGCTGCTTGGCCATGTATTATATTTGTCAAGATGGTGACCATATATATATATATGTATATATATACATATATATATATGGCGAGTGGTAGCAGAGAACACTATAGTACATTTCAAATATCTAAGTCTTTAAAAAAAATAAAATTTCTGTGCTTAGTTTCAGGTAAAATTTTGAGTATAAAGGAGACATCATTATTTTTTTCTTCCAGAAATTCCAATAAAAACTGGACAAAGTGACTCCTTAGGCAAATGGCTCTGACATGCTAACTTTTTATGCTTAAGATTTGTCTCTGTCATATACTAAGGATATTCTAAAAACACTTTAGAAAATAGATGTCTATGGCAGAAATAACACATACACACACACACACACACAAACATACAGAGGAGATCTTAGATGGGTGTAGTGGCATATGCCTGTAACTCCAGCATTCAGGAAGCTGAGTCAAAAAAGAATTGTGAGTTCAAAGCCAACCTGGGCAATAGAATGTGCCCAGAGTACAAATCAATGAAGAATAGACAAATGCTTTTTACTTATTACTGGATTTATTTATATAGCTGGCTACTGACATGTCAAATGAAATGATACATTTACTATAAAAGAGACACAGAGAAAGGCATTTTTCAAGCATGAAAGGTCATAATTGTTTTGTTTACATGTTTACATTTTAAGATGCAGAATTTTTAAGCAAAATGCCTGTTATAAATCTATCGAGCACAGAGTACCAAGATAGAAAGTACCATAACTCACAATGTAGAAATTGCAAGAGCCTTTGGAATGGATAGAAATAAGAGCGTGGTCTGTATTTTGTAAACAATATCCCTTGCTATGTAGTATAGAAACAGAAAAAACTGCTTTAGAAAGAAATTAGATTTTTATTTTTATCCAAGGTAGGTGCACATTTATGGAGGGTCAGAAAATGACATGCCGTATCTGAAAAACATTTTTTCTCACTCCCTGCTTTGGACTTACTAAAGGCATCGTTTCTGACCTTTGTGGATGTTCTGTAGCAGTTTGCCTTTAGAACTCCAAGTAATATGCTATTTTTGATTTTTTTTTTCAGTTATAGGTTTTATCTCTTGGAATGCCAGCGGAGAACGGTTCAGTTCTCCACTAACATCTACTATGTGCTAACTACACATGCGAGTGTTTCCTTCTATTCATTCCATTAATATGATCAGGTCAGCATTTTTTGTTTAGCTCTGTAGTCAGTACTGATATTTATGCTACCTTATAAATGATGTTCACAGTTGATCCAGTTGGGGTTATAAAAAAAAGCCCCTTTGTTTAGTCTCCTATGGACTGACTGCTAAAATTATCCGTAAATTCACTACTCCAGGCTCCTGAGTTGTTTCAGCTTAGTCATTTTCTTGGCATTCTGTACTATTATCATCTGAGCTCTTTATTTAGTGTTTTCCCAAGGCTTCCATCACCTATCATTTTGAGCCTGTTTCCTGTGTGCCTCCTTTGCTATTCAGTGCTCTGGTTCTGCTGGACCACATCCTCCAGGAGCTTTCTGGCAAAGGATGGATGAGAGAGATGTTTTGAAGTTTTCCACTGAACATTTATTCATTTTTCCCTTCTACATAACTGTAAAACTGCACAAAATTCTGTACTATATGTAATTTTTCTCCTGAAAAATTAATAGCATTACACTACTGTCTTCTAGAATCTGAGGTTGCTGTTAATTTGAATTGATTTAGATTCTGGATTTAGGGTTTATTATTCCTCCCCCAGCCAGACAATTTTAGAACCTTCTCTTTGCCCCCTATGGTCTGACAATTCACCATTGTGCACATTGCTGTCTGTATTTTGCCTTGCGCCTTCTTGCCCTTTCCTCAGAAACTCATGTCTGTTACCTCCAAGAAAATGTCTTCAATTATTTCTTTGATGATCTAATTCTCTTTATTTTTACTATGTGTTTTTTAACTTTATGTTAGACCATCTGACTGATTCACTGCATTTCTTGTCCCCTACTTTTTGCCCACCTAACAAAAAAATGCCTTTTGTTCGGGAATTTCTTTTGGCTGCTCTCCAAAATTACTATCACATTTAAAGATTTTTAGATTTATTTTTTATTATTTTATGTGCATGGTTTTTTTTTTTTCCCTGTGTGGATGTTGTACATCGCATGTGTGCCTGGTGCCTTGGTGCCTGAGGAGGTGATGAGCCTCCGTGTGGGTCCTGGGAATCAAACCTGGGTTCTTTGCAACAATGAGTGCTCTTAACCACTGCGCTGATTCTCCAGCTCATACTATTGCACTTTTCCTTTCTGTGTCCACACTCTCAGCTTGCAGCGTGTGCATACTCTGCTCTCTCTCCATGCAGCAGCTGCTTCTGCTGTCTCTATAGACCTACATGGAACATGGGTGTAAGATTCAAGTGGAGACCATGGGAAATGCCCTTTTTATTGTTCCTTTAAATTAGTTGGAGAGCATGCATTTAAAAAACGCTGCCCAAAGGCTCTACTCACCACCAGCTGTAGGTAGGGACAGTCAGAAGCAACAGAGAGTGTCACTGGCTTCAAAGTCCTCTTTCAGGAGCAACCCTTTACCCACATGTCAGCTGTAGGCTACCAAGTGTGCTGTGTGCAAGTGGAGATGTCTCAAAGGGGAAGAAGGAACCCAGCACACCTCTCCTGCTCTTTCAGACTCACCAATAAGATAATTCGCTACTTTCTCTCTTGCTGGGACCAGTGAGTGGACAAATCAAAGCCCTTGAGAGATGGAAGATTCTGACTCACTGTAGCTGTCTGAATGGAAACCCAAGAGTGGGAAAGGAGATTCCCCAATGTATGTGTGGACACCACTTGGAATGTGTTTATCTTTCTCAGTTAACATTTGAAGCCGCCCCTGTGCACTTAACCCCTTTGATTACAAGAACATGCTGCAATATTAAGAAACCATTCATGGAGGACAGTGTGGCGCCCAGATGGGAAAGGGTGACACCTAATGTCACAAGTTAAAGTGAGGTAGGCTGAGAAATAGAGATGCTAAGAAGCACTTAGTATCATGTCTTTATCCCTTCTTTCTGAAGTTTAATATTTTGATCTCAAATAAATATTTGTGTATGAAAGTCAGGCTTGACTTTAATTCCAGCACTCAGAAGGCAGAAGCTGGTGAATTTCTGTAATTACGAGGCCAACTTGTTCTATATAGTGAGTTCCAGGATAGGACAGGGTCACACAGAGACCATATCTAAAATAAACAAAAAACCAATTGATATTTATGTTGAAATACATGTTGATACAGCACAAGCTGTGTGCATTGACATCCACTTGTGCAGGGGGACTGGTAGTAAGTTTTCCTGAGTGTGACACACACTTGCAAACATTTTCACATTTTTCTTAAGAGTTGTATTAAATCTCCCTATGCCTCTTGTGCTTCTTAACTATGTAATTGTTACTGTATAAAAATGGAATATGAGTAAGAACAGAAAACTATCTCAGATTAAAAAACCATTTCAAGCTGTTGGTAAACTGTTTAAGGGAAAGTTTGCTAAACAATTAGACAACCCTAAAAGATGGAGGAGTACCATAAAAAGCTAGGGTTCTTTATCCTAAAGCTTTGTTGGCCATATTAAATTCTTGCTTCTACTTTAACCGAAACTAGATAATTATGTGTGCTGTGGGCTTGGATTATCTGAGAGAAACAATTCCCTGCACCTGACCTTGGGTAAGAGGATTTACTTTTGGGAGCAAACCATACACAAGGCACAAAATGGGCAGGACTGAAAAGAATTCAAGTCTGAACCGGTGGAAGAAGGTTGCTCTTCGACACCCTTGCTCAGGCACAAATGGGAAAATTCATCAGAAGCAGTGGTAGAAATGGGGGGAGAAGTAAGATAAAGAGGCAGAGCAGGAATGTAAAAACAGAAGTACCATGAAAGCCAGGCTGTCCAAGACTTAGGGATGCTAGTTCTTTGGCCTCAAGGTACATTCTATTCTATCCTAGGGCAGATATAGCTCTCAAAAGGATGCTTAGGATCAACACTCAGTGCCTTTGGATACTTGAATCACCCCATCTGCTTCTCTGATTCATATTTACTTCTCTGTTGAAACCCACTTTGGCTCCCCGGTTAGCATGCTTGGATACAGGAGATACTGACACAAGTGTATTTATGACCATTCTGCTCCCTCATGGAACTTAAGCAACCCACAGTTCTGACAATCTATTTATAAATATCATGTAGGCTATGTGCCCAATGTGCCAGCCAAATCAGCTTCTACATGTGGCTATTGAGAAACACTGAACCCTGAACAACTGATTCAAGTTGATAAGGGCTCCTTAGTAGATGGCCAGTCAGAGCTTCCTGGGTCCCTCTGGAGATGCCCACTCTTGGAATCCATGCTCTTTGAACTTGCTTACCCTTAGCCTCTTGTTGGCTATTTTATGAGATACCTGGCCTGTAATTTTTCCCATTGAAGGGGCTTGATCTAAAATGAAGGCCCAACTTAGTAATTAGAACTTTCTTTGAGAGCTTCTTTATTGAGACATCTTGGGATTTTTCTAAAATCCCAAATGTATGATTATATTTCCGAAAGAAACAACACCTCCTCTCACTGGTTTGGGCTTCAGGACCTATGCATTGCCTCAGATCCATGTTTTCTAAAGTGCTGTTACCCTGTGTGTGAAGTCTTTCTGTAGTTAAAATGTCAGTCATGGCCTGACACTCTAAGCTGATGTGTGCAGTGACCGGCATGTCAGCAGGAGCCCAGGCCTCCATGCAGAATGTCAAGGCTGTTCAGGCACAGCACGTGGTTTATTTCATGTCTTTTAGCACCCATACTTTTACAAAGAGCACACACATCTCAGAGGGCTGGTATGCATCCTGATAAGGCAGTTTGCAAGCAACTAGTCTTCTGTGGGTCACCTCATATTCTGTGTAAGAGGCAAATACAGTTCTCCTGGTCATGGGGCCTGCCAGCCAGGAACCGGCAGATTGACTGGACATTGGCCAAGTCCTACTTCGTTCTAGCCTGTGTCACCCTTAGGTCATGACAACAATCTCTTTAAGCTGTTTAAAGCCTCTTATATTTGACAGTGTGACTACATGGAAAGAGAGAACATGGAAAGTGAATATGTGTATGTGTGTATGTATGCTGAGATCTTAATATCTATTTCCTCTCTGTGTTGGGCCTTCCTCAGAATAGTGTTTGTAAATGAACACAGAAGAGGTGTATCCTCTTGGCTGACTTGCTGGAGGAATGTTCTCTCTGAGTCCATCTACTCTGCTTTCCCTGGAGGAGACATTTACTGGGTTATTAAGAATGAGAAGCAGTCACCATTATCCTGCCTGTTTTCATTTGCTTTGGTTTTGTGGCAGGGTCTCACAATGCAGCCCAGATGGCCTAGAGCTTACTCTGTAGCCCAAATTGCTCTGGAACTCATGGCAATTCTTTTGCCTCAGCCTTCCTTGTACTGGAATTACAGGTACAAACCACCATGCCCAGCTTTTCCTGCCATATAGCTTCACTCAAATTCTACCAATTGTTAATACTTTGTCATTTGTGTCAACATGTCAAATTATCTCCCCTCTTTCCCCTGTCTCTTCTGATTTCCTATGTATGCATGTATGTATGTATGTATGTACGTATGTGTGTACATATGTATGTGTCAACTGTCCATTTGCCCATCCATCCATTGTCTATCTATATCTGTTTTTCAGACAGAGTCTCATTATATAGCTCAAGGTAGCCTTGAACTCATGATTCTTCTGTCTCTCTGTTTTCAAAGTTCTGGGATTACAGGCATGAACCACTATGATATGGATACTATTGATATGTGTTTGTGTAAACATACCTATGTACAAAATTACAAAGATAATATAAAGATGTTTTGAAACATCTGAGAATAATTTACAGAATCATGCTTCAATATCACTAAACACATTTTCATTTTTGCAACAAATCTCAACACATTTAACACCATCTGGCCTCGGATTTCAGGGATGACCCACATAGAGCTAAGATAACAGGTGTATACCACTCTACCCAGTGTTATGTGATGCTGAGGACCAAACCAATAGCTGTGGGCACTCTAGGCAAGGACTAGACAGACTGAGTCACATCCCCAAAACATTTAAGAACAAGGGTATTTACATAAATAACCGCAGTAGTAGTCTGGAAAAATAGGAACTGTAATACAAACACATCCTGCTGTCTAGCTACTGGCTGAAAGTCAAGTCTCACCAACTGTCTCATGACGTCCTTAAAGATCTTTTACTTGTATTTTAAGGAGTGTGAATGGGACACTCATTCTACCAGTTTCTAGGCTGGATTTATAGTTGCTTCCTCCTGACCAGATGCACTTTGTCTATTTGTATATTCTATCAGGGAGCTGCTGTGGCTGTGAACTCACAGTGTTGCTGGCTCCTATCACCTGGCTATGGTGCTGTTTGCTCTAAGTTATAATTATTATGTATTTATTTCTCTTTTATCTATGGTTTTATCTTAGGATTTAGCAACTCATGTCTATGTGGTTTGAGAATTTTAAATGAAAAATTTTGCAAGCCAACTTATGAATTCTGCAAACAAATTCATAACTTTTAAGTTACTTTTGTTGTAGTGTATTGTTGCATTTGTTTTACTTTGTTATTAATTTTACCATTGTTAATCTGTCACAGTGTCTAACTTAGAAGTTAAGTTTTATCATAGGTATGTATGCTTAGGAAAAAAAAGCTATCATATGCTTTTCTACCCAATTTTTGGGAATGCTCTGGAATCTGGGATTATATCTCCGATGGATAAGTGGCTACCATGAATTAGGTAGTGTGTGAGGATATATTCAAGATTATATAAATTTCCCATTCTGCCTCTGTTGTCACCTAGGTGTTTTGGCCTGCTATCAGCCTGATGTGTTTGGGTGACTCACGCACTGTTTCTCTCCCCAGTTGTGATCATGTGTGCCAGTGGTGACACCATTCGGAGCATCATGTTGGCGGTGCACAGGCATGGCATGACCAGTGGAGACTATGCCTTCTTCAACATTGAACTCTTCAACAGTTCTTCCTACGGTAACTGTTTCCAACTTCTTCAGTTCTGTTATAGAGGAGTGAGAGTCAAAAGCCTTAGCAAGGTCCTCAGATGTGATTTTAGTTACCATGGGAGCCATATTTGATTTTGTAAGTTCATGATTCTGAGCACTTCCACAGTGCCTCATAGTTTCTCAAGCTTTTCATATTTCCTTAGAACCCAGTGGGAGCAAAAGACACCATGTGCCTGGGGTGCCAAGGAATGCCTGTGTGGGTCAGCATTCTCAACTTCACAGGAACATAGAAGCAGGCGCCAAATGTCCTTGTCATGTTAGATTGCCAGAATAATTTAAGTGTGATTTGGGGTGCAATTTTAGGTAGCAGGAACAGATTAGAACATAATGCTATAGGACAGACAATGCCAAAGTATTCTATAGTTAGCATATGTATTGCTTCATAAAACTTTTAGTACTATAATAATATGTAAATATATACTATTTATTCATATTACACATGTGTTTTCACAGGCTACAATAGGAAATAAAATAGTGAGCACAGCAAGTTAAGACAAAAAGTGCTTGGAGGTCTTTTTTCCTCACTCCCATCTTGTAGCTTACAACACCTTAATCATCTTTTTTGTTTTTTGTGAAATAAGAAAGTTTTAAAATTTTTTTTATATACCTATCACAGTTCCGCTTAATTCTCTCTTAAGCAGAATTTCAAGAGCCACTGACATACTGGGTGAAGATATCTTTGATTTCTTACAGTGGATTTAGGGAAGCTCTCAAGGACTGTGTAATAGAGAATTAAATAACAAATATTTATCTGTACCTGTTTGTTTTTTTTTCCTGCATGCATGCCTGTGCATCACATGTGTGCAGTGTTTGAAGCAGTCAACGGAATGCATAGGATACCCTGAGAACTACAGTTACAAACCATTGTAAGCTATGTGGATGCTGGAACTTGAATCTGGGTCCTTTGGAAGAACAGACAGGACTCTTAATCACTGAGCCATCTCTCTAGTCCCCCATGTAATGGAGAAATGCTTAAGGAGCTCATCTTGTTCACAAATATAAAAGCCTTCTTCCCTCTGTAGTTAAAGCTCTCTCAGAAGTAGATATTTCAGGCCGACAGAACATTTTCTCAAACATATTCCCTCGCTGCTCAACACCACACAGCTCTAAAGCTGCAAACGTGCGGATCACAGATGGTGTGTTTATAGCAAGCTCTACTTCCGAGTGCTGGCTGATGATATATAGCTACTTTGATAGGATCCAAGCCTTTAAACATTCACCGTGGTTTCCTGCCTCAATTTCCTGGCTTACTTAAGCAGTGATCATGTGTGTATACAGATAATATAACACACTTCTGGGGAATAAAGAAAAGTTGATGAAACAAAGGTAGCCATTGCTTCCTGTAATGGATAGCCCTGGAGATAGGATGCTTGCAGGACAGATGCAGTATTTCATGCTGCTGGCTGTCATTATAGTATTTCCTCCCCCCCCCCCCCGCCTCTGTTAAGTGGGATGTTATCCTCACTTACTGACTTAAGGCCAGAATGTCATAGTACTAGTGGCAGTATTGAGTTTTTTAACACAGGGGTTAACACAGGTTAAAGGAAAAACATCTATTCTGTCTTAAAAGATGAAATACAGAAGTTAAGGTGATGTATAAGAGTGGGATGGGATTCCTTTAACCTACAGATAAAACTTCTGTTGCTTTTCTCTGTTATTATAATGTGAGCATTGCAGAAAATTTGGAAAATCTATATTAAAAAAAAACCAAACCAGAGGAAAGTAAGTTAAAATTCTGCCACTCAGATAAAAAGTTACATTGCAATTTTTTGAAGAAATTTATTTTCTTAAAGAAAAAGAAATACATATTTTGTCTATTATATGTATGTATATTTCACAAGAAATTTTCAATAAAATGATCATATTATGGTACAACTATCTGGTACTTGTTAAATTAATCTCTATTTCTTGATACTGCTCCCAGATGCTTGTTATTAAGAACAGTATATATTGTATAGTCTGATGTGCATATACACTTATAATCACACAGTAAGACATATATTACATAATATAAATTCCTAGAGGTACAAGTGCTGGTTCAATTGATAGATGCAAAAACTGATAGGAATTGGCAGTTTTTCTCATACAGAAGTTTTTAGCAATTTGTGTTTTTGGACAATTATGGCATTTTCTGTATTCTTGTATCTTTTATCAGTTTTACAAAGTATAAATTTATTTATTGGAATTTATATTTTTAATTTTTATCCAATTTTGTAAGTGTGTGTGTGCATGTGTGTGTATGTGTGTTTGTGTGTGTGCACCTGCTGCAGTGTGCATGTGGAGGTCAGGTGACAATTTTCTGGAGTTGCTTCCTCCTTCTGCCTTTATGTGAGTTCTGGGGACTGAATGTGGGTTAGGGTTAGGGCTAGGGCATCTGGGGACTGAATGTGGGGCATCAGGTTTTAGGTGGCGGGTGCCTTTACTGCTAAGTCATTATATAGACTTATTTTTTTATTTATTTTTCATTTTATTATTGTTAATTTATATGTATTTTTTTCTTCATGTATGTCTGTGTAGCACTTGTGTGCCTGGTGGGTGCCTGGGGAGGCCAGAGGAGGGCATGGATCTCTTAGAAGTCATGTTACAGACAGCTGTGATCTGTCATGTGGGTGCTGGGAATCAAACCTGGAAGAGCAGCAGCAAGTGCTTTTTATTCTGTGCCATCAATTCAGTATCTCCCTCCAGTTTTATTTTTAATATACACATTGTAACATTATATTCAACATTTTTTAGAAATATACAATTAACTCCTTCTTTCCTTCCTTTCTTTTTCTTTCTTTCTTTTTTTTTTCTGACACAGAGCCTCTCTGTGTCGCCCTAGTTATTCTGGAACTCGATATGTGGACCAGGCTGGCCTTGAACTCACTGAGATCCCCTGAACTGTCTCCCAAGTGCTGGTATTAAAAGTGTATGACACTGTGCTTAGGCAGAATTAACTTTAATTTGAGCAACCTGTGACTTTTAGACTTACAGAAAATTTGCAAAAGTAATAGAGAGCTCATGCATATATCTTTACATTTAAATTATTTATTTATATATTAAAACCTTTTCATTCCATGGATTCAGTTTTTGTTTTCTTTCTCTTTTTCTTTTTTCTTTTTTTGCTCTAGATTTATATCTTTTATGGTGTGTGTTTGTGTGTGTGTGTTGCCTGGAATGTATGGATGTGTGTATGGGGCTCATAGAGGTCAGAAGATGGCATCTTGTTGTGAACCACCATGTGGTGCTGAGTACCAAACTCTTAACTGCCGAGCTGTTTTGTTTCCTTAAAAATTAAATTACAAAATGGTTTCACACAAATCACAATGAAATTCATGATGTTTCTGATAAATTTGCAGTATTTTATATTTTACTGTATAATTTATTCACACTTTGGGCTCTGATTTCAATTAGCCTGAAAGACTGACCCATATACTAAGTCTTAACTGCTAAGCCCTAAGAGTTAGCAGCAAAGACTTAATATTTGAACAGTGAGTTAATTAGCCTTCCCGTGTAGCCTTAGTCTCTTCTAATGATATATCAGGCTAAGCAACAAATGAACAGCTGGGAAGATGTGTGTTAAATACCCAGCAGATCTTAGGAAATGTAGTAACTATTTAAGAAAATATTTGTCACTTTTATTGTTAGTCTTAGTTTGCTCTGACTACTGCACATGGAACTTTAAAAATCATACTTAAGTTTTCAAACTTCTCTGATGGTAGTTTTATCACGTGATACAATCTGCTACTGCAGCCCCTGACCTTCAGCTAGCCCACCTGAAGGGCTGTAATTATGAATTACACCTGCAAGTGAAAAATCGTTACACTCACTAGAATAGGCAAATGGAGAGGTTTCTTTTACTGGAAAGAGCTCTTCTGGAGGAAGTCCTGGTTAGGGATCCAATTCTATAATGTCATTACTGTCACAGCTTCTTAGGTTCCCTGTCTTCATTTTCAATTATCCAAGATTGTGGTCAGGGCTCCAGGGGTCATGCCTTAATTATAGTCAAGCTAGGTTAAGAACAACAGATGAGAGATCCTTCCAGGTGACTCCATTCTCTTTGTTGGCTACCGTGGAAGCTTATTCAACATCTGATTGTTTGTGATTGGGCTACTCCTGGATAAAAGCCAGGTCAGAAATTGTATTCTCAATTGGACTCCCCAATACCAAAGCCACTGTGGGATTCTGTGAGTAAGGATGGATGGATGATGGGTGTAGTGTGGTGCCTTTCTGTGTCTTCCATAGACACTGAAGCATCTTCTTCCTCAGAGCCGAAGTGACCAATGGAATCATACAGTGGGCAGAGTCATCTGAACTAGCATTCTGGAGGGTCATATAAGAGTTTTCTTTGATAATTCAACCCCTCCTCCATAATCAGAGCTGTGATTACCAAAGGTTCTTCAACACCCAGCTTTCCATATGGTTCTTCCAACTATAGTAGTGACTCTCAACCTTCCTAATGCTGCGACCCTTTAATAGGATTCCTCATGTTGCATGATCCCCAACCATAAGATTATTTTGTTCCTCTTTTATAACTGCAATTTGCTACTGTTATAAATCATAATGTAAATATCTGATTTGCAGGATATCCCTCTAATGTGTGACTCACAAAGGGGCCACAACCTCTGCTCTAAAGGACCATCATCCATTGATAGTTTTAGAAAACATAGTTGACAGTGAGTCTATTTTCTTTGGTTGCTAAATGTCTCAGTCTTGGTGAGCCCTCAGAATTATCTCCAGACTTGCCCAAATTCTGTGGTAACAAGAATTCAGTGCATAATAGAACATGGACGAGTTAGAGCTCTTGAAGGGATTTAAAAACTGGGCTTAAAATATTTCTAAAGAGCCAACGATCACATTGTCTTACAGATGTTTTCATAGCATCCACTGGCATTTCTCTTTAGTTGTATCAGCTTCCCCATTACCTTCTCCAAAGGTATTAGTGGCTTGTTACCTGCACAGTCCCAGCTGTGACCATAAGGATTGCTACTACACTAATCATACCTCCCTGAGAACTCAGATGGCAGGAATTCAGGTGGGATTTGAAGGAAAGTCAAACACAAATACAAGAGGAGGGATTGGATTTAGAATGTTTTGCCACAAAGGTGATATATGCATATTAATGGCAATTTGGAGCAAAGAGGAAAGAGAGGGGAATTCTCATACAATCTTTTCATCATAGTGCTTGCCTGGCAGCATTTGGAGACTTCTATTTTTCCTGTGCTACCACTTTCTTTTGAATCTGTGTGCTGTGCACTACAGATGCAGTCTTAAATCTCCGAGTGCCTCACACTTGAAGAGCTGAACATACATGGGACAGGGATCAAGCATCCAGGCCTTGGTTTGTGTTTGCTCCTATTTCTTTGATTAATCTCCTATCTCCTTGGTTTCCTGATTGGTAAAAGGCATCACCTTTCAGTCTTTTAATAGAATTATTATGAGAATGCAATGCTATAGGCAAAGCGGCTATATCAAGCTATGTGTAATACTCTTGGGTATGTCTGGGAGCTGAGCCCCAGCGCTTTGTGACACTGGGGCTGTGTAGATGGAGTAAGATGAGGCTAGACCCTTGCTTTTCTCTCGCTTACAGTCACTAGAGCTGAAGAACCACAGTGATGGCCAGCAGGGTTGGTGAATGATAGGTGTTCAGTTCTTGGGCAGATTGTGTGATGTCCCAGATACTCCTTCATTTCGGGTCACATACACTGAAGGCCTACTGTGTGCTTAGTTCTTGGTAGGTGTTAGGAACTGAAGGATGTCACAGTTTTTGGAGCATAGATAGTAGTCGCTGGAGGCAGCTTCCTGGCCACAGAATTGCTAAACACAGACCGTTTTCCCTCTCATACATGTTCTGGATTTTCCTTACTCAGTGCAAGCTTGCGTTCTTGTAATATTAAATCAAATAAAGCAAATCCAAGCACACACTTTCCCTTACTCTGAAACAATAGTGAAGAATCATCCTCATTTCTCCCCTACTTCTCAGGAGCAGACTTCCTTTTTTCTTCTTATTAATTCTGTGGTTAGGAGAGTTGTGAAAATCTTACACTAGGGCCTGAAGAGATGGCTCAGGACTTAAAAGCCCTTGCTGCCCAATCATGAGGATTGGGTTTAGATCCCAGCACCCACAGGACTAGCCAGGCATCCCTCATTTACCTCTAATTCCAGTTCTGAGGGTTTTGATGTCTTCTTCTGGTCTTCATGCATATACAAGTGTGCACAGATGTGCAAGTATACCTATACTAACATAGACAGACAGATTTGTTTCCTCTTGTTGTGATAAATACCTTGACATTGTTGGGAAGTCAATGAGACAGGACTTTAAGGTTGCTGGACATTGCATTCAAGTCAAGAGCAAAGAACAAAGAGTTGACGCATACATGCTAGTATTCAGCTCTCACGCTTACACAATCCAGAGCTCCCTGTCCAGACAGTGTCCCCAGCTGCAGTAACTGAGTTTTTCTACTAATCAATATCATATCCCCCAGACATGGGGAAACCTAATCTAGAAATCTCTGATTGAGACTTCATTGCCAGATGATTATAACTTGTGTCAAGTTGGTAATTAAATAACCATGGATATGCACATAATTAAAAAAAATGACATTAACACATATCACTCTCCTCAAAGTCATTCTCTCAAGGTCATGAGTAGCTTTATTGACAAATTTCTTAGCCTTGGTGAAGTTCATGCCTGCAAACAGAGCTGTTTAATGGAACTTCCCGTTTATTGGTATGTTTCATTGGGATGGTATTCTCCCTATTTCCTTCCTTCCTTCCTTCCTTTCTTCCTTCCTTTCTCCCTTCTTTTCTTCCTTCCTTCCCCTCTCCCTCCCCTCCTCTCCAGTCTCCTCCCTCCCTCTGTTCTTTTGTCTTCCTCTCTTTTCTTTCCTGTCTTGTCCCATTCCTCCTTTTTCTGGTACCTGGTTTTGCTTAGTTGCCCAGATTGGCCTCATACTTGTCACCCTCTAGCCTGGCTTTTGAGTCCCAGCATTATAGGTATACTCTGCCACACTGGGCTAGCTACATTCTCTTTTGTGTTGCCTTGGGTAGCCACTGGTCATATCCCGCACATGGCTGACCATTGAATACTTGAAATGTGGCCAATGTGATGAAGGAATGGAATTTTCAGTTCATTTGAATCTAAATGGTAACACACGCAGCTGGTGGCTGCTACATGAGATGACGTGGCTCTAGGGCAGCCTTGGATGGTTCCTACCTACTCCTTTCTGGAAATCTACTCCTGGCTTTGAGGCCACTGTTCATTTACTGGTTCTGTTAGTGCCTCTTTGTCTCCTCACTAATTCTGTTCACTACAAATTCTATGCTCAGGCCTCTCCTTTCCCTCTCTTCTTTGGGGGAGGCAGCCTCTGGGCTCCAGCCCTGGTCTGGGTAGAAATGACAGTCTTGCCTTTTCTAGCCTGTGATCTCTCTGGCTTCAGACCTGTTTCTAACCTTAGCCTGGTGGTACCTACCCATGGGGCGTTTACTGTCTCTTTGGGTCTGTAGTGACACTAACATCATCATTTCTTCCCTTCTCCTCTATGTCACTCAGCCTTTCCTTCTAAGAACCACTGTTTTCTCCTTCCCTTTGTCGTCATTTGTGATGTAGCTCTTTCTGTTGACCACCTCTCCCTGACCATTGTAGAATTTGGGATCCTTCTTGTATAGTTGTCTTATTTTCTTTCTTATGAGTTCTGCCTATTTATGATTATAGAAAATATTTATTTTTGAAAAAATTTACTATCTTATCAAAAATACCAAGAAAATAAGAGAAAAGAGAGAGAAACAAAAGAAAGCTTCGTATTGAACTTGAGCTCCTAGAGGCCAGTTTTGTGTTTCTGGCGTGTGACTTGCCACACATGACCTTTCTTACCCTCTTGCTTGGATTCCTGTGACTGTGAATGCTCAGTGTCTCCCCACTCTAATCCACTGCTATTTCCTAAGGCTCCATCCCCATCCTGTCATTCTGTTCCGCTCATAAATCTCCAGAGGCACCTCGTTGTCTGCTGAATTAAATTTGTCCCCACTGATGGGACACCATACCAAATCAATCTTCACTTTCCTAGCGCTGTGGGAGAAGAGCTCACTTAAGAAATTATGGTTGCGAAAAGATACCTACTTCGGTTGGTTTGAATTCAGCGTTATAATTTCTGTTGCTTTTTCTTCTAGAAAACAAAACTCTAAAGTTATAGTCATTATTTGACTGGACTTCACTTATTTTTGGAAAACATGTTCATATTTCATTTACTGAGATAATTGCTGTTATAGTTCTGCTAATATTTTCTTTTTTTTTCCTTCTTTATTTTGTGTTTATCAAGAAAAAAAACAGTAAAAAGAATTTAAAATGCGGAAGAGTTAACAATAACTATACAGAGGATAAGAATCATAAGCATGGCTTATCAAGGGTGGAAATACAAATAAGATTGCTACACATATATTTTCTTTGTGTTCATCTTTCCCTCTGAATTTTTTTCCCATCCCTGTATATCCTTATTCAAGGTCTCTTCCCCCTCCCAACACATTTGGTCATTTTTCTTCTCTGAAACTCCCCATCCCCTCCCTGGGCAGGGAGCAGACAGTCCTATGGTCCCACTGACCCAATAATGCTTAGATCAGTCTCCACTTCTGGCCAAATCCAGTTCTTTCCCCCCTCCCTCAAGAGTGAGTCAGGTGTTCCTATAGTTGGACTGGGGTTTGAAGGGTCAGTCCAGGGTGTTTCTGA